>PVLC010035145.1:0-16502 GCA_004027655.1 Graphiurus murinus | reverse complement strand
TGTGGAGAAGTAGGAACCCTAATACATTGTTGGTGGGATTGCAAACTTGTGCAACCACTGTGGAAAACAGTATGGAGGATCCTCAGACGATTGGGAGTGAACCTACCATATGACCCAGCAATACCACTACTGGGTATATACCCAACAGAATGGAAACCAAATTATCAGACCGATGCATGTGTATCTATGTTTATAGCAGGTCAATTCACAATAGCCAAACTATGGAAGCAGCCAAGATGTCCAACCACAGATGAATGGATTACAAAACTATGGGATATGTACACAATGGAATTTTACTCAGCCATAAAGAAGAATAAAATCGTGTTCTTTGCAGGGAAATGGATGCAACTTCAAAACATTATGTTAAGTGAGATTAGTCAGTGACAAAGAGTTAAGAAGCATATGTTCCCCCTAATATGTGGATGCTAGGGAGAAGATGGGGCATAGGAGGGTCTCCAGATGAAAAGGAGAGATCCTCGATTTTCAACGAAGGTGATTTAATTGTAGTGGACGCAGGGGGCAGAGGGACGCCCTAAAGTACATGATGTAATTACACAATCATATCAAGGTCACTCACCGAAGTGAACCTGAGGGGGAGGGAAGGGGAGGGGATTGGGGTGGGAATTGGGGAAGGGGTCAAATGAGAATTGTGTGCAAATATGTTGTTAACAACTCCTACTTAACAAAGATGTATGCTATATTGCACGAATTACTACAATAAAAAATTTAAAAAAAATAAATAAAAGTTCTGGATTTTTAATGTACTATTTTAATATTCATTGATGATTGTGATATGGTTAAAAGTTTAATGGATAAAGTAAACAATACAATTTATTGCCTTCTACTATGCTTATAAAATGTGTTCTTAAGTGAAATTAACAAGATCCTTATTTTTAAGATCTCCTGGCTTGATTGATGTTTTGAAATACATAATGAAATATAAGTAATTTGGTAAGATATTAAATATATTAAAATATGTCATGTTTGAAGAGCATAGAAAATCATCTTGAGATTCAATTACTGAAATTTGGCCACACATTTTGTGAATTGTAAATTGATGTGTTTACTTGAGGTAGAAAAAGTTGTTAGCTTATTTCTGTCAGTCAGAACATTGTCATTCTTCAGTGTTAAGAACTATGCAGCCAGGTGTGGTGGCACATTCTGCAAATCCCAGTACTTGGGAGGCTGAGACCAGAGGATCCAGGTTTGCTGCCCAGCTTCAGCTACTTAGTGAGGCCCTCTGCAACTTAGTAAGACCCTGTTTCAAAATAAAGAATAAAAATTAGGGCTGGGGCTGTAGTTCAGTGGTAGAATGCCCCTGGGTTCAATCCCCAGTACAGCCAAAAAAAAGTATGCATTGCATTCTTCATATCTACATTATATCAGTAGAGTAATTCTCCTTGCCATTTATCTTTGATTCTCAAATTCTGTCAGTTTCTTAATATTTCTTGGAATCTATTTCTTACAGAAGATGAAGTTACACAAGTTCCATGGAAGTTTTATTATATATACTCCAGATAAAGAAGAAATTAACGACTTTGTTTTGTAAAATTTTAGATAAGGAAAGCTATCACTTTTTTATGTGCACCTAAGGAAAAAGTCAACATGCATTCTTCTGGACATGTTATATGAATAGAATTTCTCAAAAGAAGATATAAAAATGATAAATAAGTATGATAAAAATGCTGAACATCACTTATAATCAGAAAAATGCAAACCAAATTCACAATGAAATATCACCTTCCTCTAGTTGCAATAGCTATTGTCCAAAAGACCAAAAAAACCCAAACCAAAAAAAAAAAAAAACAAACAAACAAAAAAAAAAAAAAGCAAATGCTGGCAAGGATTCAGGGAAAGGGGACCTCCCATATACTCTTTTTTGGAATGTAATTTAGCCCACCATTATGGAATACAGTATGGAGGTTTCTAAAAAAAAGTTTAAAAATAGAGCTACCATATGATCTAGCAATCCTACTACTTGGTATATATTCCAAGAAAATAAAATCGGTATTTCAAAGAATCCTGTGCAACACCATGCTAATGAAAGTAGTGTTCACAGTAACCAAATAATGGAAACAAACTGTGTCCATGAGATGATGAAAGAATAAAGAAAACAGGGTACATATACACAACAGAATCAGAGCATTGCTCAAAGTATCAAGTTCTATGGAGTTGAATGTAAATTGTTGAAAGACCAGAACTAGTGACTAAAATCTTGGTGAAAATGGGACGCGGAGTACAAGAAAAGTCAGTGATAAAGTATGAACCCACTCTTTAATTTGTGATGTGCTACCTTGTTTGCAATGTTGCAACACCTTATTTTCGAAAGATATATTTGCCACATCATTCTAAACCACATTTTCATCATTTATATGAGATTATGGGAAAAGGAGAGGGGGGGGAGACAACTATTCAGACAAATAAAATATTTTAAGTAATAATGTATATCAGAAAGTTGTAAGGGCCGGGCGTGGTGGCGCACGCTTGTAATCCCAGCATTCGGGAGGCTGAGACCGGAGGCTCCGGGTTCGCGGCCAGCCTCAGCTACCTAGTGAGACACTCCGCAACTTAGTGAGACTCGGTTTCAAAGAGTAAAAAATAGAGTTGGAGGTTTAGCTCGGAGGTAGAATGCCCCTGAGTTCAATCCCCAGTACCACAAAAAAAAAGAGAAAGTTGTAAGGACCTTAATTTTATCACACTACAGTAGAAATTTCAGAAATATAAAATGTATTTTTCTGGAATCACAATGAATTGAAAAAACATAATAGTTTATAACTACACTTAGTCCTATCTCTCATACTTTATTCTTGATTTGAATTTTTCATTAATTGACTAGTAAGAATAGTGCCAAACCTAATATCAAAACTAATGATTGACCAGTAAATGTTATGTAGTCACATATATTGCTTATGAGACTTTATGATCACATCCTAATTATGTAATTTTTATAATGACTCAAACTAACTTACATACTTTCTGTTGTATGACTTGTTTCCACTGACTACCAAACAGTATTGGCCTGTAATAAAAAATATGAATCTGTTCCGGAAGATGAGATATGAGTAACAAACATTAAAACACATCTCATACATTATGCTTCCCTAGTATTGGCTAAGAAATAATTCAAAATTTGTGGAATATAAGTGTTTAGCCATCTTGGATAATTTTGAAGTATGAATTCATTAGGTGGAATCTTTTCAGCAAAATAACAATAGACACTTTCTATTTAAATATTGCATGTAAGTTTAATAAGTGACAAGCACTGTGCTAATTAGTTTATATACTTACGAGATTCCTTCAAGAAGAGTGGCCTATGCAGATTAGCAAGAAATAGTTCCAACAGCTTAATAACTTCCCCAAGGTCACAATGAGTTATAAGTAGAAGAAATATGAGCTATCTTCTAAAGCAATGAGTTTAATCAATATATATTTTGCCACAAATACAACTCTATTACTACCTAGGTGAAAATAGGAGACTTTAATGCTAATTTCATAGTAAGTAGTCTTTCCTGAAATTCATCAGGCAATTCTCCTCATTTAGAGGATTAGTTGTTTTGTCATAGGTCAGCAGAATGCCAGAGAGTACTCATTCAAAAGTAGGTATCAAATGTCTTATATAAGATGTTCTGCATTTGGTATTATAAATATGTTACAAATTTAAAAACATAGCTTTTAAATCATTGCTACAACAAAAATATTACATAGTATTAGCTGGGTTTTTTTTTTTTTTTTTTTTGCGGTACTGGGGATTGAACTCAGGGGCATTCTACCTCCGAGCTACACCCCCAGCCCTATTTTTTATTCTTTATTTTGAAACCGAGTCTCACTAAGTTGCGGAGTGCCTCACTAGGTAGCTGAGGCTGGCCGCGAACCCGGATCCTCTAGTCTCAGCCTCCCGAATGCTGGGATTACAAGCCTGCGCCACCACGCCCGGCTCCCAGTATTAGCTGTTTTATGGATACTTTTTCATGAAATACCTTGCTTAAATTGTACAATTACTCTATGAGGCAAATCTTATTTCACCTCTGTTACAAATAAATATATACTTTTAAAGTTGTCATTATAAAAGTGGAAATTTAATGACTCAAAGTTTCATTATACTTCATTATACTTTCTTTCTTATAAGTTACCGTGTTGATATTTCCTTAATATTCTCTATTTCATAATTTTTATTTGCTTAAATTTTTAGTTGACATATTTTGAAGTTGCATAATTCATTTATATATATTCTTATTTTTATTCAAGACCAAATATCTTCATTCTTTAAAATATGAGCTTTTTTTTAACATTGTGCTATGTAAACCATTTTTGTTTGGTGGGGAGATATATTCTTTTTCTTCCCTTTTAACTTATTCTCTGTCTTCTGCATTGTATGATATTTGAATATACCTAACTGTTCAGTACATCTGTGACTTAAAGCATTTGAAGTTGTGTATATGAATTTGGGTGCTTATACTTCATAAAAATCATAAGGGGTATATATATTGCTGCATAAATAGATATCATGCTTTTTATCCATTTAAATTATTTTATTTCCAGAAATAATCACGCATAAAACAAAACAAATAATAGACAAAGAACAATTTTTCTGTGAGAAATTTAAATTTTTGAACCTGTGAGAAAACACATTCATCTCAATTTTTCTTGATTTTATTTTGTAGATTCTTAAAATACTTCAGCTAGAGATATATATCATTATAAAATGAAGATTTGGACTATATTACTAATATTTGGAAAATATATATCTTCATCCAGAGCTGTGTTCTATATCTTTCCAAAAAGTAAATGACAAAGTATTCCCAGAGAATGAGGACATCAATAGGTATGCTTTAAAAAAACACATAAACTTAGTTTCATGGGCTCATTTTAAGATCCTGCATATGATAGCTTCAAGAGTTAATTAAATACTTACAACTTACTTTACTATAAAATTAATTTTACTGAAATAAAATTTTAATGTTTTTAGGAATATGTTTTATGAATAAAGTTAAGTTTGTAAAGGTTAAAATTTTAAATATTTAATTAATAACTCACATAAAATTATGAAAATTATAAGGTAATTGAGATACTCCTAGCAAGATTATTGAAAGAGATTTCAAATGGGCTAAAATTGCTCTCAAGAATATCTAGAGGCATTTACCAGTATATTGTAGATGAAGCTAAAGTAGTTTCTTTCCTGAAAATCTTCAATGACTCTCTTTTCATTTTTTTTCTTTTAGTTTGTGAATCCACATTTAAGAAGTTTGTATTTTGTGATATGAATAATCAAGTAATTAGCTTAAAATAATTCTGTCTTCAGGAAGGAGATAGAATCTTAAATATGATGTTTTAACCCTTCTAGCATTCATTATATGACTGGAGAACAAAATGATATATTGTTGAAAAATGTTGTTTCTATTTAAAGTAGGAGTCTAAAAAGAAAGAAGGAAAGAAAGGAGAAATGAAGAAAGGAAGTTAGTTTTGTGTATAGGACTTATTCTCAGCAGACTTCCTGGACAAGTTGATGCCATTGAAAGAAAAGTTTAGTGTCACAATTTCCATAGGAATGAGATACATTGCATGCCACACAGGGCATGATTCCAGGAGGAACATCAACTTTTTAAAGAATACTTTTACTGGTGCATTATAATCTCACATCATAATACAAGTCATAGTAATAGTGATATACATGCACACACAACTTGGTGGACTTTCCTGGATCTCCCTCTCTATCTCCCTTCCTCACACAGGATATAAAAATTGACATTGATATTCTTACATATGCATATAATGTCAATAAAATTGATTTCTTCATTAATTTTCTCTCTCCCCCCTCCCCTAGACCACCTTTCTCTTTCCACTGAAGTTTCTCCTCCAATCTAAAGTTTCTCTAGTATCCCAATTGCTTCCTAGTTTCCACATATGAGAGAAAAAAATATCACCCTTCACTTTCTGTGACTGGCTAATCTCACTTACCATAATGTTCTTCAGATCCATCCATTTTCCTGCAAATGAAATAAATTTGTTCTTTATTGCTAAGTAGAATTCTATTGTGTGTATCTCCCATAATTTTGTAATCCATCACCTGTTCATGGACACCAAAATTGATTCCATAATTTATCTATTGTGAATTGTGCTGCTATAAACATGACTATGCATATTACTATAATATTCTGGTTTCAAATATTTTGGAAAGATATCCAAGAGTGGTATAGATGGATCATATAGTGGATAAATTCCTAATTTTCTAAGGAGTCTCCACTCTGATGTCCACAGCAACTACACTAATTGCACTCCCACCAACAACGTATAAGTGTTCCTATTTCCTTACATCCTTTACAGCATTTATTGATGTTTTACTTCTTGATGATTGCCATTCTAATTGTGGTTAGATGTAATCTCAGTATGGTTTTGATTTGCATATCCCTGATTGCTAATATCCATACACTCATAGCCAAGTGGTTTTTGACAAAGGTATGAAAAACATATATTTGAGAAGAGATAGCCTTTAAAACAAATAGCATTTGGAAAACTGGTTATTTATTTGTGGAAAAATGAAATTAAATCCCTACCTCTCACCCTGTGCAAGAGTCACTCAAGATATACCAAAGACCTGGAAATAAGACTTTAAAATGACTAGCAGGGGGCATGAGTCCAGCACTCCAACATAGAGGCACAAGTAAAAACTTCCTCTATGAGACTCCTAAAGCTCAGGAAATTTAAGCAAGAATTAATAAATGGGATAGTATTAAACTAAAAATTTCTGTTCATCAAAGAAAAGCATCAAAAGTCTAAAAATAGAGCCTACTGAATGGGAGATCTTTGCCTGCTATTCTTCTAGAGGACTAATATCTAGAATATACAAAATACTTAAAAGACTTAACACTAAAAAAATGAATAGTACAATCAAATATGGGCAATTGAACTACACAGATATTTCATAAAAGAAGAAATAGAAATGGCCAATAAATACATGAAAAAAGCATATATTAAAATTCAACTTGAAGTAGCATTCCATGTTTTAGTGATTAAACTGTTTCTTTGTTACCATTTACTTAAATTGTGTATTTGTCTATCTGTAGTCATTTTTTTCAGAGTAAGATACAATTTTATTAAGTGAAAATTATGTAATGGGATTGTGTGTGTATATCTGTGTCTATTGTTTTTCCTACATAATTTTGTATTGTTTTATCTTTGGGAAACCATAATTTTCTAATTTAATTTCTTTTGTTCTGTGGGGCACACTGTTAAGATAGAGGTCTTATCAGTAAACTGGACCATTATCTCAGGTCATTGTGATTTGTTCAGGAGCAGGTAATATAATGTAGCTAGATTTTTTTTTTCCTGAATAAAATCTATTAGAAACAAAGGTTGTCTTGATTCAGGCTGTCAAACTGAGCTACCAGAAGCCAACACAAGACAAGAGTATATTTGAGAATAAATATAACACAAAAAATCATATTCAATAAGAGAGGGAATGATATTAAGAAAGATTTAAAACCTTATAATTTAGAATGAGCTCCTGCATACAGTAAGCAGATGCATGCTTTCACATAATTTATTCAAGTTGATATCTTTGCCTACAATTCAATCTAGATTTTTCTAAATTTTAACTGAAATTAAAATCCTCAAATATACTAGCTAAATGATGAATATTTCATCTTAAACTGAAGCTGATTATCAAGAAATGCATTTCGACCAACATTTATATTAAAAATACTAAAGTAAGTGAATAAATGGATCACAGAAGGAAAGAACAACAAATTTGATAATTAAGCTGTCTTCTTGTCTTTTCTTTGTTCAAAATCTTTATCTTAAAATTTTCATAAGATTCATCAGTGAAAGTATTTGAGTACTTTCATTCCCTGGTGGGTGGAAAGCAAAAGAGTAAATGCTTTTTATCACCAATTTAGCTTCTTTAATAGATATATGATTATTTAGATTGTCTATTTTTAATCATTTTTATTTCTTTCGGGGAGTTCAATTTTATTTCGATTGTCAAACTTATTAGAATAACATGTTTTAAAATTAAAAAAATAATCAAGTAATTTTCTTAGGAACTGAAGATGCATATTCTCCACAGAAACAAAGCAAGTAGGAGAGTGTATATATAAAGATATTTATTATGGCACTTGACTCACACAATTATAGAGACTTTTCATTCTATGTAGGTCCTAACAGATTGGAGGGTGCCCACTGACACTGGGGAGGGCCATATGATTTACCTAGTTCACCAATTCAGATGACAATCAATTCTAGAAACATCTTGATAAATGTTCCCAAAAGTGGTGCTTTCTCAAATATTTATATATTACGTAGCCCAGTAACATTGGCAAATAAAATTAATCATCACCACAGTATACACTTTCCTTCATGCTACTGGAAGCATGTGTTTTCTATGATTTTTTAATTTAATTTTTAAATTTATATATATAATTATCAATTTTACTGATTTTTAAAAAATATATTTTGACTTCCATAATTTTATGTAGTGTTTTTTTTTACTTTTTTGTTGACTTATGCTATTATTATTTTATTTTTTATGTTTAATTTTCTTAAGGCAAATCAGAGACTTTAAATCCTTTTATACACTTCAAATATATTCATTTAAAGCTAAAAATTTTCCTGTGATTTACACTTTAACAATATCACTCATATTTTTCATGTGTTGTTTCATTAACATTCTATTCAAAATATCTCAGATTTTTTTTAAATTTTTTCTTTGAAATATGTATTATTTACAGAAGCACTCTTTAATTTTAGTTGCTAAGATCCCCATAGATAATGCACTGTTCAGTCTAATATTTTATTTTTTTCTACTATTTAGATTTCTCTACTGAGATCCTTCCATTCACTTTTTCCCTTTAAATCCTTAAATGATTTGAGTAACTGTTTTAATAAGCTTATCGGCTAATTCTAATTCCTTGGCTATCTTGCTTTTTTTTCTGGTGTTAGTTAAATTTTCCTGCATCTAATTAACCCAGTATTTATTATTGTATACTGAACATAAAATATTTTATGTTTTTATCATTTTATTTTTCTAATATTATTGAGGTTCATTCTGAAAAGCAGGTATTTACCTGTTGGTCAGCTTAATTCTTTCAAATTTTTAAAAGTGTTTGTTAGGTTTGGTATAGAATACTACTCCCTGGGTGTGACCTTTAGAACTTTAAATTTTACAATAAAGTTTACAGTCAAATCTGTCTATAATAGATTATCAAAATTCATATACCCCAAAGCACTATGTGATGTTGGGATTATCCAGTCTGATTATAGTTTCGAAGACATTATTTTCTGCCAGGCATTGCAACAAGGTCTGTACATGTGCAGCTTAATTTTTAACTGGAGATTTAAGGGTATCCTTAGGTATATACCTTAAATATCCTTCTCTTCATAGTTCCTATTTTTTTTTTAGTTGTTCTGTTCCATAAATTTCAGTCGTACATGCAGACTGAATTCTTATATACTGCAATTTACTTGGGGTTCAAACCTCCATGCAAGTTTCTTAATATGTCTAAAAGAAGTTGTTTACTCAGCCTTTTCAAGACTGTAACAAAATTACCTAATAGGAATAACTTAGAAAAAATCTATCTGGCCCAAGGTTTCAAAGGTTCAGTCCATGGCTGGCCAGCTCCAAGGATGAAATGTCTTGATGGCAGAGCATGGCAGAGGAAAACTGCTCAGGGCAGCCAGAACCAAAGAGAAAAACAAAGAGGTAGGGACCAGGGACAGATATAGTTTCCAAGTCGTGCCTCCAATGGCTTACCTCCTCCAGCCACATTCTACGTGACTATAGCTACCACCCTATCAATTCTTTCAAATTATTAATCTAGCAATGGATTAATTCACTGATGATGCTTCTAATGGTTTAGATTTTGAATTCTGTCCTAGATCTCTTGAAGACAAAGAAGGCATGTTGGAGGTAGAGCTTGGTTGCAGAGGAGGGGTCTCTGAGGTTTGGCCTTGGGGTTTACATATGGTCTCTCCTCCCTTTTTTTCTTTATTGTTTTTGACCTCTGTGATGTCAGAGCAGAGCCTTTGTTCTCTCTTTCTGCCCTCTGTGCCATGCTTCACTGGACCTAATATTTACTGAACCCTCTAAAATCTCCAGAATGATGAGCAGATCTATTTTTCCCCTCTGAATTGTGGTGGTCAGGTGTATTGGATTACAGAGGTGAGAATGCTGATGAGAACAAAGTTAGAGCTCTAAATCTGTTAATTCACATCTGAACATTTCTTCATTGCCAGCTTGTGAGCTTTTCTGTGTAACATTGCATAACCAGTCATAACAGGAAGCTAGCTGTGTTGGTCTAGGAATAAACTCACATTTTTCTTCTTTCAGGTATCATGGTTACATAATATATGAGTTTTCCTTCTTTTAATATATGAGTTTTTCCTCTTTTTTAATATACTCACTCATGTAGTTATTTATGGAAAATCTAGTTTAAATCAATCATTGTTTCAAATGTGAATGAAAGAATAATAAACTATTTTTCATCATTAGCAATCAGAGAGATGCAAATAAAAACTACCTTGAGATTTCACCTAACCCCAATCAGAATGACAATCATCAAGAACACAAACACAACAAATGCTGGTGAGTGTGTGGAGAAATGGGAACCCTAATACATTGCTGGTAGGATTGCAAATTAGTGCAACCACTTTGAAAAACAATATGGAGGATCCTCAGACCATTGGGAATGAACCTACCACATGTTACAGCAATACCACTTCTGAGTATCTACCCAAAAGAATGGAAGCCAGACTATCAGACAGACACATGTGTATCTATGTTTATAGCTGTACAATTTGTAATTGCCAAACTATGGAACCAGCCAAGATGTCCATCAATAGATGAATTGATTACAAAACTATGGGATATGTACAAAATGGAATTTTACTCAGTCATAAAGAAGAACAAAATCATGTTATTTGCAGGGAAATGGATGGAACTGGAAAACATTATATTCAGTGAGATTAGTCAGTCACAAAAAGTAAAAAATTGTATGCTCTCCGAATATGTGGAAGCTAGGGAGAAAGGGGACTACAGAGGAAAAGGAGAAACCTTAGATGAGCAAATATTTTGACTTAACAGAAGGTGATTGAGGAGGGGAGACACCCTAATGCACATGATGTACTTTCAGTCAATCATTAAACTGAACCTGAGAAGGAGGAAGGGGAAGGAGGTGGGTTGGGAATTGGGGAAGGGTTAAATGAGAAATGTGTCCATGTATGCCTTTTTCAGCTTGTACCTAACAAAGGTATATCATTACAGTGCACCAATTAAAAAAATAAAATAAAATAAATTAGTATTGTTATAATTTTACTGCTTAAAAATAAGTTCATAAATAAGTAGGTTTATATTGACTATAATTGTACTTGAAATATTTCAGTATAACACTATGATGTATGTATGTGAGGGGGTAAATAAATGCTAATATATACCTAAGGAGTTGTTATCTTTGTCAATATTTTACTTTCTTTAGCACTTATCATTTCTGAGACTAATTTCCAATCTACATTTCAAAATTAGCAAAATCATTATCAATTAGCATGAAGAATAGAAATAAGAATTCATTTGTAAATTGAGTACTGTTTAAGAAATTAATTTGATTAGGAAAATTGTAAATATATATCTTCTTGTGCAAGCCAAAAGAATTTGGTAAACTAGAAACCAGAGATCTTTAGGTTAATACTTTTAATTTAGAAATAGGTTGTCAAAATTGACCAATATGATTAGGATAGAGAGACTACAAAATAACCCACACAACTATCATCAATTGATTTTCAACAAAGGTTTCACAGATACACAATGAGTAAAGGGCAGTCTCATTTATAAATGGGCTTAGGAAAAGTAGATATCCACATCTACCAAAATGAAAATGGACCTTTATATCCTTTTACATAAGAATCAACTAAGATGAATTAATTACTTAAATGTCAGTTTTTAAATTATCGAACTACCAAAGGAAAACATAGAAGAAAAGCATTATAACATTGGTGTTGGCAGAGATTTCTTGGATATAGTTCATATACACAAGCAATAAAAGCAAAAAGACAAATGGGATTGCATCAATCTAAAAAGCTTCAGCAGAGCAAAGAAAACAAAAGTATGAAGAGAAAACCTATAAAATGGGAGAAAAATATTTGTAAACCTTATATTAGGTAAGAAACTAATATTCAAAATAGACAAGGCAATCAAATTACTCAATAACAATAAAGCAAGTAACTATTAAAATGATCAAAGAATTTGAATAGACATTTACCAAGGGAAGACATACAAATATTCAACAGAAATGAAATAAAATGCTTAATACCTGTAATAATTAGAGAAAGGCAAGTTAAATCATACTTATTAAAATGGCTATTATAAATATACCATAAATAACAAGTGTTGATAAATATATGGGCAAAAGGGAATACGTGAGCATTATTAATGGTCTTGTAAATTAGCCTTTTGGAAAACATGGAGGTTCCTCTAAAAATTAATAATGTAACTACCATATGATCCAGCTATCAATGATGTGGATAAACCTATGAATTAATATTGTTAAGTGAAATAAGTCAGGCAAAGAGACCAATGCCATATGATTTTACTTATATGTGAGATCTAAAAAACATAAATAAATAAACTCAACAACTAGAGAGTGGAATGGTGGTTACAGGAGGTTGAGGGAGAGAGGATGGAGGAAAAGAGGAGATTTGGGTCAATAAGTACAAGGTTACAATTAGGAGGAATAAGTTCTGGTGTACAGTTTCACATTTTGATGAGTATAGTTAATAATATTGCATAATATATCTCAAAATATTTAAGTGGGAGGACTTTAAATATTCTCATCTTAAAATATTCTATTGATAACATTGGATTAGAATTCTACTTTGTCCTTAAATCCCCCATTACTCTTATACAGGGAGGTGGAATTTACCTAAATATGGATTCATTCTTCCAACAGGCATCACATTTCCACAGATGCTACAGGAGCAAAAACATACAGGTAGAGTATGTTCATATATAAATAGATCTACATGCTGCAGTTTTTGCAGTTTTTATATACAGCAGAAAATGGTCTTCTGAAGCTTAGTTTTGATATTATTTCTCTCCTTCTCTCTCTCTCTCTCTCTGTCTGTCTCTCTCTCTCTCCTTCCTTCCCTCCTTCTTCCTGTCTTTCCTTCCTTTCTTATTTCCTTCCATTATTTTTGAAGAGCTCTCCAGAGACAATTTAATTCCCTAGATTGATATTTGGGATATGAATAAATTCTCTGAAGATATATTTATTTTTCTGGACTATGTGTTTTCAAATTCTATCTAACTATACAATATCTAGATATTTATATTCATTTCTTTAACTACAATGTTTCTCCCCCAGCTTATTTTTGATAAATATTAATTTACTTACAAATGCCAGCTCAAGTATTTTATTTTATGGAATAACAATGTTTAAAGAATATTCACTATTCAAACTTAAAGAACTCATAAATAGTTACTTAAATGCTCATATAAAATGTAGCTGAATACAGTATTGAAATCAAGATTAATATTTTTGAGAAAATATTGACTTAAATTTCATAATTTATTTTCCATAAAGTGACAAGACCAATTCATTTTCAATTTTTTTCCAAACCTGAATATCTAGGAAGATCTTACAAAGTGATAATATTGCTTAATAATTGCTTAAAATATTATGTTATAATTCTTATGAGGAAAGTAACATGGATAGAAGAAAATCTTATTTTCAAGATTTTGACATTAAATGTATTTCGTTGTATTAAATAGGCTGAATCAAAATCATGCGTATAAATTTTCAGAATTACTCAAGCAGTAGCTTGCCAAAGAGTAAATAAGAATTTTTTAATTAGAAATCCAGCTAAAGATAAAATAGGAAACAAATAGAACTTTAGATAATTGAGGAGAGAGACCAGTAGAAGAGTGGAAGGGTATAGAAGGGTGGTGTGAAGAGGAAAAGTAAGAACTAATTAAAGAAACAGTTTATGCTATGTCCATGTATGAGGATATCACTACCAACCTCACTAGTATATACTGGGAGGGTTAGGTAGCAGGGTGGGACCTGAAGGGAAACACACCAAAATCTGTGTGCACGTTTGTTTTTATGACATTGAATCTAACTATGTTGTAAAATTGCAATGCACCAATAACAGTGAAAAAACAAATTTCAAAAAAGTTCAATAAGTAGCAGATGAAGAGCTCAAAATTATAGTTGACTGATACTTTTTTTGGCATTTGTATTCTCTGTAGAAAGTACAAGAAAAGATATATCAAATTAATTGATGAGAAGAAAAACAAAGGTTATATCAGAAAGTAGAAAAAGGAGAACTCAGTTTTTACTTTTGTTTATTTAATTTATTAAATATATTTTATTTATAATTAGATTTTATTTTATTTTAATCTTCTAGTTAATACATATAAGAATAATAATATGAAATAGCCATGTAAAACATTAAGAAATTTATAAGGAATTCTTTTAAATTATACTGCTTTTAAATTAAGAAGAGAAGGGGAGGAGAAAGAGAGAGAAAGGAATGAGATGTTCAAAGAGACCTAGTATTATTTTATCCTTGAACAGAGTAAAGAGATTGTGATATTGCTTTTATTCTGGTCAGGAATTTGTTTATAAATAATTTAAAATTGCTAGTATTGGATATATGACCATGAAGCATGAAAACTGCAAATAAGTAAATATGGAAAAATTATCTCATTTAAATAGAAAACAATGCAATTTACAACAAAAATAAGCTGTCATGCATGGTTTAGAACATCCCTGGAGGTTCTGTGTTTGGAATGCTTACAAAGCATTTTTGTGTTTGCTAGTGAGAAAGGATCAGGAGTCGCTGGTTCTCTTGGCTTGCGCTGTGCTGTCTTTTACATTCTGCACCCCACTGTACTCACATCAAGGATTCCTTGAAAACAGCCAGACACCAGTACTTGACAAGTATATTCCTGTAAGATTTGGGCTTTGTGATTGAGAAACATTGCCATACCTCTTTTCTTCCCCCCTCTGTGGTTCTTCTATGAAAAGCACCAAAAGCTACTTTTATACTGAATATGAGTAAAAGAAATAACATGATGAGCTTAGGCAGAAACACTTATAGGAATATTACTTTATTTAAATTAAGAGAGATGTGCTATTTAGGGTCATGGTAAAAAATGTCAGATTGACATGAAACTGAGGCAGAAGGATCACAGGTTTGAGGCCAGCCTAGGTAATTTAGGGAGCCTTTCTTTTTTTTTTTTTTTTTTTTTTGCGGTACTGGGGATTGAACTCAGGGGCATTCTACTTCCGAGCTATACCTATTTTTTTATTCTTTATTTTGAAACCGAGTCTCACTAAGTTGCGGAGTGCCTCACTAGGTAACTGAGGCTGGCCGAGAACCTGGATCCTCTGGTCTCAGCCTCCCGAATGCTGGGATTACAAAGGGCTGTGGAGTACTAGGCTCTAGGTTCAATCCTTAGATCCCTAAGGGAGGGGGGAATCATAGTAACAATGGCTGATAAAATGTTTAAAGGAGGGAAGTTGCAAATGTGTACAGGGTGAAGTACAAATATATAGTCAAGTTCCCTGGGTTGATCATCAATGAGAATCAATTATCACTCTTGGAATGGATGAAGTATGCAGAGGGAGCTGTTAGAATGAAGCTGGAACTGTCCCTGCAGAAAATAAACACTGGGTAGTATTTAGAAACTTTTTTAGGAAACTGAGGCTTTATCATGTAAGTAGGTGGTGAATAATCCAACTTCTTTTCTTATTATTATAACTCTTGCAACTATCTGCTTCTTTGTGAAACTAACTACAAGATAAAAGATGTGTGATTTCCATATAATACAGTATATGAAAATCAAACTTCAAAGACACAAATCCAGGCAGAGAATGGACCTGGAAAAACAAAGGGGAGTCTATCCACTTGTCTCAGGATGTCCACGCTTAGTTTTTGTCTAGATTAAAAAAAGAAAGAGAAAGAAAAAGGAGGGAGAAAATTTTTCTCCCACTCTGTAGGCTCTCTGTCGAGGTTCTTGATAGTTTCCTTTGCTGTGCAGAAGCTCTTCAGTTTAATGCAATCCCATATATTGATCTTCCTTTGAGCTGCTTGTGTTTTTGGGGTCTTGTTGAGAAAGTTTTTACCTGTGCCTATGTGTTCAAGTGTTGGTCCTATGCACTCTTCAAGTAGCTGCAATGTCTCTGGTCTGACTTCCAGGTCCTTGATCCACCTTGAGTTGACTCCTGTGCAGGATGAGAAAGTGGGGTTTATTTTCATTTTCCTGCATATGGTTAACCAGTTTTGCCAACACCATTTGTTAAAGAGACTATCCTTTTTCCAGTGTATACTTTTGGCTCCTTTGTCAAAAATCAGTTGACTGTAAGTCTGTGGGTCTGTTTCTGAGTCTTCTATTCTGCTCCATTGGTCTATGTGTCTGTTTTTGTGCCAGTACCATGCTGTTTTTATTACTGTGGCTTGGTAGTAGAGTTTAAAGTCAGGTATTGTGATGCCTCCTGCATGATTTTTATTGC
>PVLC010035144.1:0-16513 GCA_004027655.1 Graphiurus murinus | reverse complement strand
GCCTCCCGAATGCTGGGATTACAAGCGTGCGCCACCACGCCCGGCTCTATTTTTTATTTTGAAACAGGAACTGGCTGAGTTAGCGCAGGTTGGCCTAGAACCAGGCGCGTTTTACCCCCCTCCCAGCCCCCTCCTATGGGGGGGCATTAGGGGTTGAACCCAGGGGCATTCTACCTCTGAGCTAAATCCCCAGCCCTATTTTTGAGTCTTTATTTTGAAACAGGGTCTCACTAAGTTGTAGAGGGCCTCACTAAGTAGCTGAGGCCGGCCGCAAATCTGCGATCCTCGGGTCTTAGCCTCCCAAGTACTGGGATTACAAGCATGCGCCACGCCGGGTTTCTGGGACGCTTTTAACTAGTGGCTACAGCAAAGGCTACGGGTTTCACTCTCTCCGCCCCCTAACTGGGTTTTCCAAGCTGAAAGAAGCCGCACTGCCTTTTCTCGGGGATAACTTATGGTTGGCCCCTTGGCATCCACGTGCTAACTCGGCTGGCTGGGCGGCTCCAGCGCAGTCCCGACCAGTTAGAGCCTGAGGGGCGGAGAAGGTAGTGACGTGAAGTCACGGCCTAGCCTTCTTAAAGGTGCAGGCGCGCACCCCCCCCCAACCCCGTTCACTTTTCTGTGTTAAGACAAATAATCACAATGGCGCAAAAGTTTTAAAGGCGAGGTGGAGGGTGGGGTCTTGGGTGCGGGGGCTGGATGTCTCCCTGAGAGACAGGATCAGAAACGTCAGCGCTGGATTTAAACCCGCCTGTCACCTAGGGAGACAGCTTGGTGCAGAGGGGAAAAGTTCCTGACGGTTCAAATGCCAAGTTCCTAACTAAGCATCAGTTCAATCCTCTGTAAAATGGTGGGTCCTTTTCAGTAGTAAGCTACATCAAAAAGTTTTGAATCTTAGATAACGATGTGAAAATAACCAACACAAAGACTGTCCCTTTCTCCCCCATTCAATGTTCTGACAGTGCGCCCGAGGAGTCCGCGGCCCCAAGCGGTGTAGTAACTTGTCCCAGGTCCCACGGGGGTAGGACCCGTGTCTCCCGGCGCCCAGGGTGAACTAGTCTGTCCAGGACGCCCGGCTCAGGTCATAATTCGTCTAACACAACAGCCATGCTCGCAGGTGTCCTACAGTTCATAAAGCTGTTTTGGAGTCGCAGCCTGGACTTGGGGATGAGACTAAATCCTGCAAGACACTGTCGCCATATAGTAGTAAAACTTCAGCAGGGAGCTCAGCAGGACACAGTTTGTCACTACTGTTTGATTGCCTGGAGACCCCGAAGAATTGGTTCTCGCGGCTGCTGCAGCGCAGGTGAGGACGCCCGAGGCGGCGGACGGTGAGATATCCGCACCGCAGGGTCTGGAAAGTTCCTAGGAGCGCTGGGACTCCGGGTGCGGCGCTCGGCGCGCGTGTTGGCTAGGTGGGGCTGGTGAAAACCTGCTGTCTAGTTTGGTGCGGCAGCCAGCTCGTGCGGACGTAAAGACCGCGACCTTGACCCGCAGACTTCAAGGAGCGCTGGGAAGGGGTGGAACCCGCCCACCCGGCCGCGGCGCAAGGGCGGGATCAAGGCGGGGGGTGGGGAGAGAAACCAAGTGGGCGGGACCCGCGCCACTCCGGGCGTGCGGCCAGTCGGCCCTCGGGGGCGTGGCTTAGAAGCCGTCCGGGGGCGGGGCCAGTCCTGCTGCTTTCCTACTTTGCCCGGTGCGCGGCGAGCGCGCGCACCCAGCACCGGCCGCGGAGCCGCTATGGGCCAGCCAGGCCTCCGGCGCCGCGCCCCGCGAGCACCCGCTTAGAGCCAGGTGGGCGGGCCGGGGGAGTTGGCGGGAGTGGGGTTTCTGGGGGTCCCCGAGAGCCTGAGCGGGGGTTGAGGGCCCAGAGTCGCGGGCAGTTGGGCCCGCCTGGCCTGCGCTGGGCCTGGGGAAGGTGTGCTCCGAGGGTCGGGAGAAGGCTTGCCTGCCGGTGCCTGCCTCCTGCCCTCTGCGGAGCGCTGGGCTTGTATCTTGCGGAGGGAAGGCAAAAGGAATGCCCTTTCATCCAGGCCTCCGGGCCTGGCCCGTCGGCCTTGGGAGGCAGGGTGTGGGGGAGGGCCGGGCACCCTCGCTAGCAGTCCCGGGGAAGCAGACGGACCTTTCTCGTCGATTTGTTTACGGGTCTTCCTCATTCCCAGCCCCCCTCCCCTCTCTCCTCACCTGGGTAACTCGAGGGGTGTAGGTGCCCATCCCAAGGCTGGGTGCTGGAGTCGTGGGGGGCTGCTGAGAGGGTGGCTCGTGTGTTTTGATCTTTGGGCTGCCGGGGCCAAAGCTAGCCTCTGCACTAAAGTGCACAGTAAGCATGTGTCCTGTGGGTGAGGAAATGGCCTGGGGCTATCATTGGCTTTTGCCGGTGGGTGGCGATCCCAGCCAAACTGTTCCTCGAATGACCTTGGACTGGTAACCGGTCCTCTCTGGGCCTTGGTTTCCCCATTGGCAAACTAGGACTGACCTTAACTGCTTTCAAAGGTTACTGTGAGCCCAGCGTTTTGGCGAACGATTGTAATCCCTGTACTTGGAAGGCTGAGACAGGAAGATTGCAGGTTGGGGGCTAGCCTCAGCTACTTAGTGAGACCTTGTTTCAAAATAAAGAATAAAAATAGGGCTGGGGGTGTAGCTCAGAAGTAGAATGCCCCTAGGGTGCAATCCCTAGTTCTAGAAAAAAAAAAAAAAAGATTATCGTGAGGGTTCCTGAGACGACTCATGTTGGGTGCGCCAGGGGATGAGCTTTGGATTAAAGTCCCCAAATGCCTGCTCATCTGCTCATGTCTGCCCCTCCCCCGAGGCTTGACTTATCAGTTCTGCTCCATTTGACTGAGGTTTGCTTTTTTCAGGATTGAAGCTACAAGATGTCTTGCCAGGACCCTGGGGGCATCAGCCCCCTCCAGCACATGGTGGCCTCAGGGGCTGGGGCTATGGTCACCTCCCTCTTCAGTAAGAACTGGGGAGGTGGGGTGTGGGCAGCTGGGGATGGGGCAGACCAGAGATTGTAGACAGCAGTCTGCTCCTGGGGGAGGGTGAAGAGGTGGGATCTTGAGAGGATCCTTCTCCCCGCCCCCCAGTGACACCCCTGGACGTGGTGAAGGTCCGCTTGCAGTCTCAGCGCCCCTCAGTAGCCAGTGGTAAGTACCTGACCACAGAGCAAAAGTGGGGTGGGGGGGCTGGGCAAAGCAAGCATCTCAGGAGATGCGGTCCTTGAGGTGGGTGGGTGACTCTCCAACTTGTATTTTAGAGCCGATGTCTTCCTCCAGACTCTGGAGCCTCTCCTATACCAAATGTGAGTGTCCCAAGCCACAGAGAGCTTGGGAGGGTCCAGGGAGGGAGTGTCCCAGGTCACCCATTGGCCCCATAATCACTGCTAGCACATACTTTGGGATCATGCCAGCCAATCCTCTGTCCTACACAAGAATGCCCATGCAGGGACCCCAGCCCCTGCTGGCTCCCCCGATGAGGACTCACCACCTCCCTTCAAGGTTCCAGGGCTCTGTCATCCTAATACCCCCTCCCCTCCCCCAGCGCCCTCCTCTCTCCAATCCACAGGGAAGTGCCTCCTCTACTGCAATGGTGTCCTGGAGCCCCTGTACCTGTGCCCAAATGGTACCCGCTGTGCCACCTGGTTTCACGACCCAACCCGCTTCACTGGCACTGTGGTGAGGATAGGTGTTCCTAGGGGATTCGGGGAAGAATGGGCATTGCAAGGCATGAAGAGGCAGCCACTTCATTTTGGGAAGGGCTTCCTAGAGGAAGTAGTGCCATTGTGGGTTTTGTTTTGTTTTATTTTGCAGTACTGGGGATTGAACCCAGGGGCATTCTATCTCCGAGTTATACCCCCAGCTCTATGTTTTATTCTTTACTTTGAAACAGGCTCTCAGTAAGTTGTGGAGAGCCTCACTAAGTAGCTGAGGCTGGCTGAGAACCTGCGGTCCTCCTGTCTCAGCCTCCCAAGTACTGGGATTACAAGCGTGAACTACCACGCCCAGCTCCATCGTGCCGTTTTTTCTTTTCTTTCTTTTTTTTTCCCCCTATATTGGGGATCAAACCCTCCTGCTGCTAAGCAAGTGCTCTACTCCTGAGCTACACTCCTAGTCTTCCATGAGGTTTTGAAGGGTGAATGAGATTTCACCTGCCAACTGGGGAGCTGCGTGTGTGGAGGCCTGAGGGGCTCACTGCCTCACGGCAGGACCGGAGCTGTGGGCAGAGGCTGAGGCCATCAGGCAAGGGCCTGGCCTGGGCCAGCCCATCACAAGCCTTGTTCATATCCATTCTCTTCCCCCTTTGCTGCTGCCCACTTGGCTAGGATGCCTTTGTGAAGATCGTGAGGCACGAGGGTATCAGGACCCTGTGGAGTGGCCTCCCAGCCACCCTGTGAGTAGCTGAGTCCTGGGTATTCCCTTCCCTGGCACCTGCTCATTTCTGGTGACTGGCTGGGCGGGGCAGGGGGTGCTTGCAAGGTTGGGGAATCGCAGCTAACCTCTGTCCCCAAATCCTAGGGTGATGACTGTGCCAGCTACAGCCATCTACTTCACTGCATATGACCAACTCAAGGCCTTTCTGCGAAGTCGAACCCTGACCTCTGACCTCTACGCACCCATGGTGGCCGGTGCACTGGCTCGATGTGAGCACCATCCTGGGCCCTTGATCGCTCTCTGTCCCCGCTTGTACCTGAGCCAAGTCACTTCCGGCTCCTAGCCCTCCACCTCTGCCTGCTTGGGGGTCGGGGAATGTCTTGGTCCCCAGGTCCTGGGGCAGCAGGGGGGCACTGCCATGTGGGATCTGTGACCTGACTGTTTCCACTGTCTCCCCCACAGTGGGCACCGTGACGGTGGTCAGCCCCCTGGAGCTTGTGCGAACCAAGCTGCAGGCTCAGCACGTGACATACCGTGAGCTGGGCACCTGTGTCCGGGCTTCGGTGGCTCAGGGCGGCTGGCGCTCACTGTGGCTGGGCTGGGGTCCCACGGCCCTTCGAGATGTACCCTTCTCAGGTAGGCATCCAGGAGTGTAGGGGCAGGGGCTTGCCTTGTTACTGATGGCCATGGAGTCCCTTCCCAGCAGGGAGGGTGTTTGCCGGGCTTTCATGAGCTAAGTCTTGCAGAGGGCGCCCTACAGGTTCTGGCACAGGGCAGACAAGCCCTGGACCATCCTGGTCATCGGTGGGAAGTGAGAGGTCTGGGGCCTACCTCCCCGGCTTCCACACCTCTAATGAGTGCACCTACTTCCCAAGCTCTGTACTGGTTCAACTATGAGCTGGTGAAGAGCTGGCTGAACGGGCCCAGACCGAAAGACCAGACATCCGTGGGCATCAGCTTTGTGGCTGGCGGCATCTCAGGGACGGTGAGTCGACTGCTGGGGTAAGGCCCTTGGAGGTGGCCTGCAGGGGTCTGAGGGTCGGTGGGGTATCTGAGCACCTGTCATGGGGTCGCTGCTGTTTTAGCCAACCCTGGGAGGCCTTCGTCCCTCCCAGCCAGGGAGTCACCAAGTGCCTCGGGTGTTTGCGGGGAATGGAGATGAGCCGTCTTCCCACCCCACCAGGTGGCTGCCATCCTGACTCTCCCCTTTGACGTCGTGAAGACACAGCGGCAGGTCGCACTGGGGGCTGTAGAGGCTGTGAGAGGTGAGCTGCCAGTCTAGTGTGGGTGTGTGTGGAGGGGGGAGGATGGGACAAGCAGCGTCCTGCTGAGCTGGCCTTGCATCTGCAGTGAAGCCCCCACGCGTGGACTCCACCTGGCTGCTGCTGCGGAGGATCCGGGCCGAGTCGGGCACCAGGGGACTTTTTGCAGGTGGGTGTCTTTTCTGTGGGTGCCTGTGTCCCTGCATCTGGGACTCGGAGCCCTGAACCCAGCCTCCCTCCCCCCTGCAGGCTTCCTTCCAAGGATCATCAAGGCTGCCCCTTCATGTGCCATCATGATCAGCACTTACGAGTTCGGCAAAAGCTTCTTCCAGAGGCTCAACCAGGAACGGCGTCTGGGCCATTGAAAGGGCCACAGACGGGGGGCTGGAGACTGAGCCAAGTGCCTTTTCCTCAGCACTGGGGGGCTCACTTCCCTCCCACCCCTGAACCCCGGTAGGGTTGTCCCCAGGCCCTGGGCTGCCCAGGCCTTCCTCAGGTTCACCTCGATTCCTGTTGCTCCCTCTTTTCCGAGATTGTCATTTTCTCGTCCCCCAAGTTCAAGACCAAATCTGACAACTGCCTGCCCTTTGTGTTCCCTTTGTGTTTGCTGTAACTGGGTCCCCCAGGAGCCAAGGACCCCTGGGTCCAGCTTAGTCTTCCCAGCCTTTCAATGTCTAAAGATGATAACTCCTGCAGAATGTGTGACTGTGGCATCTAAGCATGGGGCGGAGGGAGGGGTGCGCCAGCCTCTGAGCAAACATGGGGCACCTGGGGGGCCCGGCTGCTGGCTTTGACACCCAGAGTGGCACCGGCAAAGGAGCTCTCCTCAGCTCAGGGAGTGCCGGGTTAAGGTGAGGACCAGGAATTGAGGGAGGTGACAAGGTGACACTGCGCTAGTAAGCTTTCAGTTCAGGGTGGGCCGGCTGAGTCTGGCAGAGTGGCGGACATCGCCCCGATGGTACACTCCCGTGACGACAGTACACTCCCGTGTCGGTGGAGGAGGGAGGGTGGCTTAACTGTAGGCTCTGGCCTGATGGACAGGTGTGCAACTCTGGGCTAAAGCTGAGTTGCTCAGGGAAACGCCCGGCCAGGGTGGTCCTCACCCTGTCCCAGAGGGCTCTCTGCCTGGGGCGGAGCAGGTGTTGAGAGGTCTTGCTCGATGAAGACCCCCCTCACGGAATGATGTGGGCCACCTGGCACTCCCCTTGGTTTTGGGCCAGGCACTGACTATCTACCTTTGCTAAGCTCTGCATGGGGCCCTGTCCCAGACCCACAGATGAGGCTGCCCTCGGTCCTCTGGTTTTTATTTGCCTGATCCCCCAGGTCCCCCACAAGGGTGCGGAGGAAGGAGTGACTCCAGAAGGTACACGGGGACAGACCAGAGAGGCAGGGCAGCGGGGGTGCTGAGGCTGGGCCACCGGCTCCTGAGGAGGGGGTGGGAGATGAGCATAGGGGAGTCCCAGAGAATCAGCCAGAAGAATGGAGCAGCTTGCCCCAGGGGACTTGCTGTGGTCTTGGTGGCCGTGGCCCTGCCTCCTGACCCCCCTTCCCTTTGCAGCCCCGCCTCCTGGGGCAGGAAGCTAAGATGGGCAAGAGGCAAGGGTTGTCTTTTCCTGGAGGCCCCTGGCTGGGTGGTCGGTGTTCATGAGGGTGGCCTGGGCTGGGGGACTCGGAAGGTGGCAGGTATCGGGGCCCTTGGCAGGTGGGGCTGGCACGGCCCACGCCGCTCCTCAGCTGGGGCTCAGTGCCGGGCTGCCCTCGGGACTGTCGCTCACCAGGCACTCGTTGGATTTGAAGCTCGCCAGGGACTTGCAGCTGGGGATGGAGGCCAGGGAGCCGCAGAGGCCCAGCATGGAGGGCGTGGGGTCCTTCCCTGGGGAGAGAGGGTGGGTGAGGCCAGGCCAACCAGTCTGCATGTGTGTGAGTCAGGAAAGGGGTGGGCAGCGAAAGGACAGCCTTCAGGTCACACCCCCTGCCCCCAGACTTTGTTCTCTTCTGGAACACGTGTGATTTTCAAGTTAAGCTGTGATTAAGCGTGTGCCTGTGCTATGCACGGTGCTGGGGACACTGTATTGTAATCATCAGTTTATGTCTCTGTCTCCCCCTGAGGTTCATCCTCTTTGTCCGTTTATTAAACACGCAGTGAGCACTTGCTCTGTTCCAAGCACTGGGGATACAGAGAACGGAGAGACGTGGTCCCTGCCCTCGCGGAGCTCACAGTCTGGTGGGGGAGACAGACACACAGACAATCACAAACAGTGGGTGGGTTACACATCCACATCCTGCCTTGTCTCAAAGATCTAGGGTCATCCCATACGTGTGGTTATTTAAAAAAAAAAAAAAAAAAGGCAGGGAGTCCAGGCACAGGGCAAACTAGGATGGGAAAACAAGATGAAGCCAGGGGTGAGGTCAACAAAATGCATGCGTTGAAGTCCTGGGTATTCGCCCGGAGGGAGCCACTAATTTGGCTCTGAGCTTCCTGGCAGCCAAAGAGAAGGGGGAAACAATGGTCAGGCAAGCAGTTTACAGGGTGCATAAGAGCAAATTAGTTGGGCTGAGGAAATCCCCAGGAATTTGTGAGCCCCAGGAGGCTGTCAGGATACCAAAAATCCACTGGCCCAAGCCACGTGCCAATACTAGATGTTATCCTTTAACAACATTCCCATTTTACCTTGGGGATGGGGCTCTGAGGTGGAGGGAGGCATACTGGGTCCTGCCTGACACCCCAAACTGAGCTTGCTGCTGTTGTAAGTGCTCAGGAAGGGCTGAATGAGGGGGTTGGCCAGGACCCAAGGCCCTTCCGGGATGGGTGTCGAGTGCCAGGGTGGGGGGCTCACCGATGGGACCCCAGGGCTCTTCGTCTCGCTTGCCCTCTCCCAAGTGCTGGGAGTCGGAGCTCAGACTGGCCTCAGCTGACAGCGGCTCGGCACTCATGAAGCTGTGTCTGCAGCAGAGGGGAGAAGGCTGTGCAGGTGAGGCCTACACCTGGAAGCCCTTCTTACGCGGGAGCTGGCACTCAGGCCCAAGCCAAGCCTCGCTGGTGCTTACCTCCGGTAGAGCTTGGAGTTGCTGGCACCCTCGGCCCCATTGAGCGTTCCCAGGGAGGGCCACTGGTTGACCAGGGATGTGGTGAGCTCCTTGGAAGCCAGGGCCAGGGGGGCGTGGTCACTGGGGATCAGACCTGTCCTGGGAGGGGGAGGGGGGTCAGGCCTGGCTGAGATAGGGAAAGGAAGTAGGGAAGGGAGATTCAGCAGGGGGGTAGGGGCGGGGGTTAGGAAGGAAACCTGAATAGCAAGAATGGGAATAGTGTTGAGGTCAGTGGAGCAGATCCTGGCCAGCAATGGAGATGGCGCTGTGGGTGGAAGGATAATGAGGTGTCATAGGAGTCGGCTGGGATGATGGGGGAGGGCCGTGGGGAGTCTTGGGAGATGGGAGGAAATGTTACAGGGATCCTATGGGTGAGGTGGGGGTCACCGACAGTGATGGTGGCGGTGGACTGAGGGTGTGGATCAGAGGGAGGTTGAGGTGGGAGCGAGGCAGTCACGCTGAAGGTAACCGAGCGACATGGGCCCTCTGAGTAAATGTTGGAGGGCTGCCCTATCTGATCTCGTCGACTGCTGGAGGTCGTGGGGAGACGTTGCCGGGATGGGTGGGTGATGCTGGTGAGTTGGATGCCGGTGTCAGGGAAGGGATGCTAGCCAGCGAATGGTGACAGGGTTCCCGGGGAAGGGGGGCGATGGGCCAGGGGTCAGGCCGCGCTCACAGCTGCTCCTGCAGCTCCAGGATCACGCCTTCCAGCTCCCGCTTCTCGCGCTGGTTCTGCGCCGCCGCCTCCTCCAGCTGCAGCTGCAGCCGCCGGTTCTCCGCCTCCAGATCCTTCAGCTGCGACTCGCGCAGGCGCACCAGCTCTTCCAGGTAGCCCTGCGCGGCGCGGGCTCAGCCGGGCGGCGGGGAGGCCCGCTCGCCCCGCGCCCCCACCCAGCTCCCGCGCACCCCGCCGCGCGCCTGGCGCACCTTCTGCGCGTAGACGATGCGGAACTTCTGCTCCATCTTGTGCCACTTGCTGTACCAGCTGTCCTCGTCGGTGACGAGCGGCAGGTAGGGGTGCTCGGGCGAGTTGTCCTCGCTCGTGCTGCTCTCGGCGCTGTGCCGCTCGTCCTCGTCCGTCAGGTAGTCGAAGCTTGGGGAAGGAGCAGCGGGTAGGGTCGGCCCTGCGCAGCCGCCCGCCAACGACCCGCACCCGGCCCTCTGGATGATGCTCCGCGCCGCCTCCCGCTCACCTCTGCGTGAACTTTAGGTAGGGCGTGTAATCGATGACCACCGGGGTCTTCCCATCCAGGACTTCGCCCTTTAGACAGAAGCTGGGGCAGAAGAGCCGCAGGGTTGGGGGAGGGTGTGAAGGGTTGGAGGTGCGGCCATTTGTGGAGGAAACAGCCCCCTCCACCATGCAGACCCCGGGCCCCACCTGAAGTCGATGGCGCTCAGTCCGATCAGCATCCCCGTGAGAACCGTGGCTTCCTCCCGAAGCATGATCGCCCCGGAGTCATAGAACCGCCTGTGGGGATTCAGGGAGGGAGTGATGGAGCAGCGCGGACCACGGAGTCCCCTCCCAGGGCTTCTCTGCTCAGCTTACTACAAACCTTGCCAGCGCACCACTCGGGGTGGGGCTTGTCTCCCCCTCCCACTGGGGCTGTGGGGTCAGAGCCTGTGTCCCCACCCACTGGAATGTGTGTTCCCTGAGGAGACACTCTCCTCTGCCTTCTGAGCTACCCGATCCCCAAAGAGTACCGTGTCACCCTGATCATTTAAATCAGAAAATGAGTCTTATTCATCCATGCTTGGCATACAGTAGGTACCTAAAAAGTAGATTGCTCTGAAAAGTGGAGACTCGAGGTAGAATGTAGTAAAAAGGTCGGGTTGGGTGTGGCCACGTGGGAGGTGGAGGCCCAGGCCCACCAGCTGTACCCAGACAGCTTCCCAATACCTTCCTCCCCAGGCTGGCACATCCTGCCTTGTTACCCCTGCCCCAGGGACCGGGCTTCCCTGCAAACCAT
Organism: Graphiurus murinus; assembly: GCA_004027655.1. NCBI lineage: Eukaryota > Metazoa > Chordata > Mammalia > Rodentia > Gliridae > Graphiurus > Graphiurus murinus. The sequence continues at coordinate 5,827 of PVLC010035144.1, read as the reverse complement.
GGTCCAGAGGCTGGGGTCCATGGATCGAAGCTCCCCACTCAGAGGCACTGTTCTTGGGGAGCAAGTACAGAACTACAGCTATTGTTTGGACATCTGGTAGGGCTGAAAGTTGTGGGTCACAGCACAAAGCCAACAAGTGAAATGGTCTGTGGTTGAGGCTTGTTTAGAGGTGTGTAGAACGGCAGAGCTGTGCATGATGGGATGGCACTGGCAACAAAGGTGGATAATGGGTGATGGAATTTTGGATTTTTTTTTTTTTTGTACTGAGGATAGAACCTAGGGGCATTCTCCTCCCTTTTTCTTTTTATTTTTTTAAAAATTGAAGCCACTAATCAAACAATAAAAATCACAACAATCACTAAAAAAAAAAAAAAAAAATTGAAGCCAGGCATGGAGGTGCACACCTATAGTCCCATACTTGAGAGGCTGAGAAAGGAGGATTGCAGGTTCAAGGAGAGCCTCAGCAAGTAGTGAAACACTCATCAACCTATGAGACCTATTTCAAATTAAAAATAGGCCTGGGGGTGTAGTTTAGAGGTAGAATGTCCCTGAGTTCAGTCCCCAGGAACACACACACACACACCAAATAAAAAGAAAGAAAGAAAGAAAAAGAAACAGGGTCTTGCTAAGTTGCTAACGCTTTCACTAAGTTGCTGAGGCTGGCCTCAAACCTGTGATCCTCCTGTCCCAATCTTCAAAGTACTGGGATTACAGACATGTGCCACCATGCCAGGTAATAGAATTGTATTTGGAAGTGATGGTAGAGGTGCTGCTATAGGGTAGCCTGGCTGACCCACGCTTGGTCTCCAGGAAGGAAACTAGCAGTGCATGTTGGGACTTGTAGTCCTGGTACTGAAAGTTACTGCACCAACCTAAGGATGCTTAGCTAATGAGTGTGCACACTGGAACCTATGAGCCAAGCTGCCTGAGGTCTGACCTGGTGGTCCGGACATCCCGCAGAGCCGTGGTGATGTATTCCGACATGCGCTTCTCCATAAGTGCCACCCGGATCCATGCCCGGCCCTGGAAAGCACGCTCACCTTTACTTGTCCCAGAGGGACACATGTGTCCAGCATCAGGTGTGGCCCTTCTCCCCAGTGTCATGGGCCAGGGGTGAGGACCAAGGAGCAGGGAGCAGTTGCCTTGGCCCTGCCCACCCCAGCCCCCTCACCTTGGCCCGGGCGGTGCTAATGTTCTCCATGTTCTCGATACTGCTCACGCAGTTGTTCTGTACTTTGCTGCAGGCCAGTCGGATGTAGTCCCAGAAGCCTCGCTGCCCGTCTGAGCTGAACCAGCTCACTGGACCTGCTGGGGCACAGGCTGAGCCAGCACAGGGAGGGGGCACAGCAAGGCCAGGGAGTTGGAGAGAGTCATGTAACGAGGCACTCACTTGCAGAAGTGTGAGCAGCCACGCACACACATGCCGCCTCCCCAAACATATGTGTAAAAAGCATGTTAGTAGATAGCTACATGCCCACCCATGGGGCTGGTGGACAGAAACCCTACCCTTCTCCCCAGCCAATGATGGGGTTCAGAAACCCATGGAGGATACCAGAGGGGGATGCCTGACATCAGGCTGGGCGATGAGGGGCAGGAACTCAGGCCCACCTTTGAAACAGTGGCTGAGGATCTGCTCCAAAATGGCTTCAAAGTTAACGAACTCTTCGGATGAGTCATCGATGGGCTCTGCTGTGTACTTCTCCAGCAGGGTTTTCACAGAGAACCTGGGCGGGGGGGGGGGGGGGGGGGGGGGGGGGGTAGGGTGAGGAGGCGGGGTGGCGGTGGAGGAAGGGTGTCAGGCCGAGGAGGGGTCGTGGGTGTGGGTGCTGTGGGAGGCAGCTGAGACTAGAGTGACCATAGGGATGCCATGCCATGTGGGACCAGAGGGTGGCAGGTGAGGGGTACGGTGACGAGCAGTGAGACACTGATTGACACAGTGCGTGACGAGAGAGGCGACAGCCAGAGAACAGAAGCTTCAGAAACAAGGTACAGAGGGATGAAACAATGGGTAGAAAGATGAGGCACCAAGGGCCAGGAGGCCGTCCCGAGCCCCTTCCTCCTGGACGGCCCTCCAGAGCTGTATTCCCGCTGTGTGCGAGCTCGGGTCGAGCAGGAGTCGGGCCCCCTGCCCTGAGCTGTCTTCCACTATTGCCAGACCAGCCTTCCATTCCTTTGGTGAGTGGGGGCCACCTGTGCCAGGGCATGAGTTGTGGGTATGCATGGGTGGCCAGGTGGGCTCTCAGCTCACAGATGTCCCCTTCCCCCTTTTCCTTCCTGGCTCCGCCACCCACATACCAGCTGCCCAGAAACAGGCAATGCAGAGCTGGGCGGGAGGAGGTGCAGGGAGTGGGTCTGACACACTGGGTAGGAGGGGACATTGGCAGGGGTTTGGGGGCTCGGGCACTGGCTTGTCACAGAGGAAAGCAGCTGAGAGAGACCAGAGCCAAGCTGCCCCCATCCCTCTCCAGGCTGCTCAAAGCCCCCTCTTTCCTCTGCAGCCTGTGGCCCTGCAGTGGAGTGGGGCAGGGATGAGGACAGGCATGCTCCTAGCATCCCATTATTTCTCTGCATGGGTGGCAGAGCAGGAGTGGGTGTCTAGGGATATGGGAACTTTCCTTTTTTTCTTCTTTTGTTCATCAAGCCCTATATTCCAAGCCCTATGCTTGGCATGTATTAGTTCATCCATCCTTAGCACAGCCCTGGAAGTTAGCTAGGTCCTCTTATTGTCACCACTGTCACCATTTTACAGATAAAGAGACTGAGGGTCCAAGAGGTTGACTCATTTGATCAGTCATGTAGCTTGTGAGGACAAGCAGGCATGTCTGATTCCAAAGCCCTTGCTCTTTCGGCTTCATCTTGTGGCCTCATGGTGGCTGTCACGATTACTGAGGCCTTCTGGAAGCTTCTGCCTCCTCCTCCCTCTGTTCTCCACTCTGCAATCCTCCAGCCTGGGAGCACTGGCCTTTGGGACCAATGGTACAGCTGAGCCCTGCCCCCCATCTTCCCTTTGGGCTTAGAAAGGGTCTGGCCTGAGATCAGAGCCAGGTCAGGGTTGGATTGCACTAGGGAGAAGCATCCTGCTGAGTCCAAATCCTGTTTCTTGGGTGCAAGCAGGAATACTAGTTCTTGCCTCATTAAATTTTGGTTCAGATCCCAGCCAGCGCTTGGAGAAGGTGAGTACGTACAGGCTGCCGGGCAGGGGTGGTGAGGAGCCGGGCCGTTAATGGGAAGACTAGCCTTGTCAGGAGGCAGCCTGTGCTTAGGACATTATCTGAACTTCATTGTGCAACCCCCTCAACTCAATTTCTTCAGGTCATTTGGGTCAGAACCTGACTAGGGCTGGGCCAGCGTGACAGCCATCTGCCATCTGCCCTCAGACATGTTGCAGAGCTGGTCATCGCCTCCAGGAATCCCCTGGTGTGCTCCCTGTAAGGAGGTGCAGTGGCTGCTGCAGGTTACCATGGAGACGTGGAGGCCAGAGCCCAGGGGAGCCCACGGCCTGCTAAAGGGAGCGTTCTGGGAGCCGGAGTCCAACCACGTGACACTGATAAGGCAACAGGGGCCTCTGGGGATTTCTGAGCCTTTGTCGCATCCCCAGCTCCCCAAAACTCTACCCCTCACCCCCAGCTCTAAGGTACTCCAGTCCACTAGAACCTCTGCTTCTCCAGCCTAGGACAGGGGATTCCCTGCTTTCCCCATGTGCTCAGCTAACCTGGCAGGCAAGAGAAAGGAGAAACCTAGGGGGTCAAAAGCCAAGAGGAACACGAGGGAGGTTAGCAGGACGGGGCTGTTCCTGTGCCAGGCACTGGGCGAGACTCCTTTATGGCGGGCTATGACCATGCTTTGGTATGGCTTTTACATCTAACATGGGTATGGCGAGGCACCCAAGGTCCAGAGTGGTCAGGAGACTTCCCCTAAGCTTGCACAGCTAACTAAGGTAAAAGCTTAGACCTAGGTCCCTCTGGACCCAAAGAGAGAAGTCTTCACTTTTCACTATACTGGCAGAGTTGGCGGGGGGGTGAGGGCAAAAGCGGTGGCCTGCACTTTGGGCTGGGTCGGTGCTACACTCATTCTTTCCGTAACATTCCAGGCATGTATAGAGGTCTGATGTGCACAGTCCCGTGCAAGGCACTAGGGATGTGAGGGTGGGAGGTAGATGGGGTATGGTTGGGTGTTTGCCCAGGAACCTGGAAGGAGCTTTGGGAGCCAGGACCCAGGGCAGCAGGTGGGCACTGGTTCCTGGGAGGAGCAGGGTGGGACTGGAAAGCAGAACTCAGCCCTGCACCAAGGAGCCCCCTGCCCTGAGAGGATAGCCCCTGGTGGGCCTGGGGCAGGGGAGGCTGCAGCTGGCGTGGGGATCCCAGAGGGAGAGGCAAGTGCAGGTGGGGGTTCAGAGAAACCGAGCAGCTGGCCATTTCCTGGCTTCAGGGCAGGACAGGGAGGGTGAGTCACTGCAGGGCCAAAGTGGGAAGGATCACTTCCTGGGCCCCGAGAACAGAAGACTCTTCCCAAGCCTTGGGCAGCCCACCCTCAAGGACCAGGGCTTCTGCCCTCCCAATTTCCTACCCTTGAACCCAGGCTTCTGCCTGTAGGCCCCAGCGCTTCCCACAGCAGGGCACTGCCCCACGCCCTTCCCTGGATGGGTTCTGGGATTTTGCCCACATGCCCTGTTGACTGTGCCACAGGCTGCAGCTGCCCAGAGTGGAGGAGCACCATCCCTGCTCCAGGGCTGAGCGTCAATCAGGAAATCTCCCAGGAAATCCCCACCTGGGGGAAGCCAGGCTAGCGGGAGTGGCAGAGAGGGTACTTGGAGGGCATTCATCCTCCCTCAGGGTTCCCGGTTGCCCACCCTGCCCCCTCCCAGCAAAGAAGCCGGCCATCCCCACCCCTCCCCCTCACACACAATGTCACTTCCTGGTTCTCACAGGAAGCTGCAGTGTCAATTGAACACCCCCCACCCCCCAGGCCCCAGGCAGGGTATAGGCCTGGATTGGCCTAGAAGGGTAGGGACCAGAACCCCCTCCAGGTTCTGGGCCCCAGAGAGATGGAGGACGTCTCTTTAACCCTTTGTTTCCTTCCCTTTCCTCCGCGGCTGCACGCTCAGCCCGCCTTTCCGCAGGCGCCCCCGGCCCCTGTCTCCAACCACCCCACCCCCGCCCGCCGGCGGGCCCACCTGCACACGGTGATCAGGTTCCTCCGCTCCACGGCCACATTGCGGGAAGACGCTTTCTTGGAGGACAGCCCCAGAGCCATGGTGGTCTGGACGAGGCTCGCTTCCATCCAGATGTGCGGCTACTGCTGCCGCCACCCGCTGCCCCCCACCCCGCCCGGCGCCCGGGTCTCTCGCCGGATCACGGCTGGGCCTTCTGCCCGCCCGGGCCTCTCGACCTCTTCACCGCCATCCCTCTGCCTCTACGCCGGGTGTCGACCCCGGCGGGAGATTCCGGAGCAAAACAAGGCCGGGGAGGGAGCTCTCCGAGGTGCTGAGCCGGGCCCGTCCCCCCTCCCCCAGCCGCCCGCCCCCCTCGGCTGGTGACGTCAGGGCCCTCGGGCCCCGCCCCCCAGCAGGCCGGGGACCAATCCGCAGAGGGTGCAGGGTTTGGGGGTGGGGGAAGGGCTGGGGCCCCAGGGAGAGCAGAGGGGGGGCCTCGCCAGAGGCCCAGATTGCCAGGAGGAACGGGGAGCCTGTCTTCCACCCCTCACGTGCGCTGAAGGCCAGAGACACTTCCTCTCGAGTCTCTGAGCTCCGTCGCCTCTACTCCTGTGTTTCTGACCTGTGTCTATCTCTCATCTCCCCGGGTTGCCTGGGAAATGGAGGTGCTCACGT
>PVLC010035143.1:0-16520 GCA_004027655.1 Graphiurus murinus | reverse complement strand
CAAGAATATGGCCGAGGGCTGGCAAGGATTTTAGGCAGCAGTTGAGAAATACTGGGTTCTGAGCATAAAAGTCAACACAAATATTAATATTTTTAGTAATTAAAGACTCAGCATGCTTTTCTCCCATTCAATAATTTAAAACTAGGAAACTAGTAGAAGAAGCTATTTTATTGAGGTTTTAAATAACCTATTATCTAATGCTACATTCTGATTTTCTAATAGAAACTCTAATTAGCAGAAGATGAAGCTAAACGTTCAGCTAGCAGTTTCCAAAATGGATACAGACGAAAAACAGTGTAAGTGCATAGAAACATCAGACATCTGCTCGGATCCTTGTTTTACTTAGCTACTTGTCCACTTGCCCTCTTTAAAAGAGGAAGTAGAAAATACCGTCTCCATACTTGTCCTTCTCTGTGTGTAGCAATGACGCTAATGAGCTTTACATGTTCAAAGAGAAGAGAACAAGCCGGAGGCCCAGATACAGGAGGATGAGAGGTCACCTGGGTAACCTTCTCGCCTGCCCAGAGAGCCGGCTGTCCCTCCAAAATAATAAGGCAGAATGTTTTATAAAGTTGTACATTTGCAGTATTTTGGGAAAGATCAATGTTTGTCAGCATGATACTTGTACAATATAAGAGGAAGATTGTAGGTGTATCATCCTTTCAATTAAAAACAGGTGAAAACGTTAATGGGCAAAATGAGTGGGGCTCAACTAGCAGGTTGTGGCCATTATGGTATGCCTCTATTCTCCAGAAGACAACTAAAAAGCTCCATTTGATACCCAGGAGCTTTCTAAAATTGCATGCAAAGCTTGAAGACCCAGTCGCTGTAGTTTGTGGAGAGAAAAAAGAAAATAACCCTTCTAAGAACACAGGATTACCGGTACTTTAAATTCAGAGTTAGTTAATGATTCCTTTTGGAGACACAAACTTGGAATCAAGTCATTGATTATTGAGGTTGGAAAAGACTCAGTGTGTGGACTAAGCCTTTCTATTTATTTCAAAGCTGAGCCTTACTCAGGGATTATAGCTTAGTTGTTAAGGTCCTGGGATTTCTTAATAAAAGTCGGGCGAGGGCGTTCGTTCTGTGATTAATGGTAACGTAGCCAGGGGAAATAGAATCAACTTTCCATGGTCCTTATGCATAAAGTACAAAAAATAATGTCTACCATTTGAGTTATCCGTGAAGCCTAGGCCAGATATGAACATAAAGTACTCTATATATGAAAAATGCCTAGTAAATGGCGGTTGGGATTATTAATGTTTGAAGTCCTGATTAATTACAACACCACGATAGTATATGCCACAGAGAGCTATATTCTTATTTTTTGTGTGTGGGGGGGGAGGGAGGAATATTGGGTTTTGAACCTAGGAGCATTCTTACCTTCAAGCTATATCCTGGCCCTTTTTATTTTTTACTTTAAGACAGGGTCTCACTATGTTACTGAAAGTCTTGCTAAGTTGCTGAGGCTGTTCTCAAATCTGTGACCCTTCTGTCTCAGCCTCCCAAGTACTGGAATTACAGGCATGCACCACCATGCCTGGCCAAAAGCTATGTTCTTCAGGTTGTTTGCCACCACAAACTATTGCAGAAAGAGTATTGTATTAAAAACTAGGACACAGGTGTTCTTGTCTTGACTTTGATAGCAACTGAAAATGGGATTTGAGGTGTTTTGCTATAACTCAATCTTTGTTTCTTCTAATTATACCATAAGACAAGGCCACATATTTTTTGATACCTTTCTAGATATACATTTGCCAGAGTTCCTAGTCTGTGAATGAAATGTAGTCCTCTCAGCCCTTTTCTACCGAAGGGGGAGAGATGGCACTTGAGTTGACACTGTGCCATAGCCCCTCATGGAAAGTGACTGAAAGCCAGCCTCTGCCATTCCCCATACATTTGAGTGCACTGTAACAGAAGCAGTCAATGCTGAATATTGTGAAACAATTTTGATGAGCTAAGGAAGTGGGTCTTGTGGGAGATCCAAATTTGAATAGGTATAAAACCTATAAGAAAAAGCACTAACTTCATTCAAACCTACGCATAGGTCGCTACAGATCTTAGTTGAGTAGATGAACAGAAAGAGAGGAGATGAACCATTAACTGTCTTAAGCATGGCTACATCTCAGAAAACAAGGAGACACTCCGTGACAGGAAAATACTTCCTATCTTTCTGCCCTGTACTGCATTTCATTTACAGATGCATTACTCTTTCCTTTTAAGGCCTCAGCCATTGTAGCAGCTCACGCATTCCAATACTAGGAACATCTGGAGAACACATGTCCATACACAAGTAAACAATGATCAGGAAGGGAGAAAATGAAAATCACTATGAGTAGAAAGTCACTTCTTCCCAACAATGTCTTCCTTTGAATATGTTAAGTCTTAAATTAGTTTATGAATTTGGTCAAGTTCTATACCCAAGATGCTGGTCCTTCTTGTCTTTGACAGTATATCAAGATGGATAGGCTAAATATCTCAAGATAGTTTGGGGATGATTCCAATTAAATTCTACCACAGCCTAGCCTGACACAAATCTGTCAGCATTATATATATCACTTGACAATTGCATATGTGACGTCTCGCCACTTCACCCCCAAAGATGTAACATGGGTCACTGAGACTGGCCTTTCTTTCTTTCTTTCTTTCTTTCTTTCTTTCTTTCTTTCTTTCTTTTCTCATTTATTTACTAAATATCATTGGATTCTCACTAGTTTCCGGGCCAAGGGAAAGCTCTCTGTGATACAATGGTGAACCAGAGAGCCCTGTATTCAACTCTTGCAAAAACTCTTGTTTTTGTTTAGAGAAACACAGTTGAGAGAATATTCAACCTGATCTCTACTGTGGCCTCAAGATACATTGTAAAATGGAATTCTAGTTCTGATCATGGAAATGCTTCTGGAACGGTCACCAGGAGTACATGAAATACTCTATGGAAAGAGGCAATCATCAACGCCTCCGGTTCATTAACCACCTAAATGAGTGAGGCGCAGCAACAGTCCAGTGAACTGGCTTCTTTCCTAAAGGACTTGTTTCAGTCCATCAACCCTGTACATGAAATAGTAAAGTTACCCATACTAATCAGAATAGGTAAGGGTTATTTTTCAAAAATGTGGATTTTAGCATTTCTTTATTGAAGAATTTTAGGTGGATCCTTCTCCCTACCCAATGAGGTTAATATTCTAGTAGGGAAATGTATACTGTACCCCCTCATGTTACTCCTGCTATCCTTTCTACTCACACTCCTCCCATGCCCCACCACTCCAGCTTCCCAGCCTCTGGAGGCATCCACTCTTCACACAGCGCTGCCTTTGTCTCTGCTGGGGCCACCTGTCACGCATGCTCCAGCATTCTTCTGAACTTCAGTGAAAATTCCGACTCACTTTTCAAAACCACTGCAGACTGTGCTGTTCTTTCTTCTGTCTGTGCCCTCAAATACTTGCTAAGACTGTCTACTCGAGCCCTCACCAATTTGTATTGTAAGACATTGTCTACCATTGCCTGTCTCACCTAACTGGGTCACGAGGCTTCAAAGGAACAGTGCATTGTTCATTTCAGTATCAGCAGTGATTTGGGTTGAATCAAACAGACTGAAAGGTTCAGGGTCTTTCTAAGATTCAAAGAGCAAATGTAGGTATGTCCCGAGAGCAAGAGATTTTAAAAGGGAAAATGACATGGGAATAATGGGAGACTCTCATAAGAAAATGGCTAAGACGTTCTAACATATGACCTTATGCAGGAAAAATATATCATTGAGTCGAGAAACTTATATAATTGTACAGGCTGTTCTCTAACAAGTGAAGATATCAATGGGTGTGCAGGTGGAATGGAAGAATATCCAAGAGCAGAAACAAGATGGGAATTCAGGACTGAGTTGATTCCTTCTGGGCCACTAAACAATTGCCAGAACTTTATTCCTCCATGAGTAAACAAGATTATTTCAGGGGAAGAAAAATGTGGGAGAAAAACCACAGTGTCCACCAGGTCACAGAAGATACACCTGGGACAGCGTCCCTATCCAAGGAGGCTTCCTGAGTTGATGAGGTGCATTAGCCAGGCGGGCAAGAGCTTCCTCTTCTCCAGGGACTCTCAGAGGTAGGAACTGGGATCCTGCCAGGGTCTGCCAATCAGGTCAAACTCCAAACCACATAGAGCAGGAAAATAACAACAGATAGACATGCATTTATAATAACAGCAAAATGAGTTTGTAGAAGTGAAAATTTTTTTTCTGGTGGCAATTCTGTTAATGAGCTCAAAACTGAGACATTCTTCAAGAACCCTCTATAATGCTAATTGTTTCTTTGAAAATGACAAGTGATAGAGGTACAAGTCTGTAAAGATTATCACCTGAAGTCATAACACAAATTATTAAAATGAGTCTCTGGGTGTGAAAACAGTAAGACAAACATCAAGGTGGCTGCACCCCTGTAACTCTGTGTTGGTTCTGGGAGAAAATAAACATGGAAAACTTCAATGGCTGACTCCATTCTAAGGCCATACACTCTCATCATAAACTCTCACAGGATTTGTTGCATTTCATTACTCCTTTTGATAATAATTGTAGCAATATCATTTGAACCTCTCACAAATATTGGGCAATAAAGGAATCTTTGAAATTCTATTATACCCATCTGGAGGAGAGGTGGAGAAATATTAAGTGATTTGTCCAAGGTCATTCAACTCTTAAGTGGTGGAATTAGTGTTCTGATTTTGATATTATTTCCACCAGACTACAATGTGCATGCATACCCATATATGTACACACACACACACACACACACACACACATGCATACACACACACACACACACACACACACACACACACACACACACACTGTTATATCAAGAATTAATAAATCAATGCAATAAGAAGGCTTTGGAAGTTTGGAAGTCAGCAACACTAATAATACCATGAATTTTTATCCCAGAAAATAAGGTGTCATGTATTACTTCCCACTTCCTTGGTCTCCCCTAGGCCTGCCCACCATCTTCAATTACCTAATATATGAACCCTGATTTGTTTTAGCCCAAGTGCAGCCCATAGCATTGTATGTGATAGAGTGAGGAAGCATGGCATCTGTATATTTCTTCAGAACATAAGTCTGAAATATAAAATCGCAAGAAAGACTTAGTAGCCTATAACTTAGGCTATAACTTAGTAGCACACAACTTGGTCAGTGAGTTTTTTCAGTGCCATTGAGATATAAGTGAACTATAATTAAAAGCACCCATTTTAAGTGTACAATTTGATGAAATTTCCAAACCTGCATTGTCATTTAATCCGCACACAGTGGTGACATCAAGCATTTCCATCAGCCCTCAAAATTCCTTCCTATCCCTTGCAGTGAATCGCACACACCCCTCTCTCCCCATCAATATTCAGCTTTCTGTCGTGATATTCTTACCTCGTCTAGGATGGCATATAATAGGATCATGGAAGGAACAGTCTTCTGCATCTGGAAAATCAATAATATTTTAATATATATTAAGTTTAGGACCCAAATAAGAAAATTCTTGGTGGCTTATGTAACAGAATAGGGAACCTTACTACCAGCAAGAAGCCATTCTGGCCAGTGATTATATCCTTTTTGTGTGTAGATTTTTTATATTGTATGTGAAACCTTAGAACATTAAAAAGTTATTCTCCTGCAACCCTGAAAGCTCATGGGATGAAGGACGGCTAACTGGGACTAGCCTAGATTATGGCTAACGTCATCTGACACTTGAGAGGCCAAACAGACATATAAGTGTACATTTTAACATAAAAAAGTAAAAGATGGTTGACATGGACAGATAAGAAGGCCATTTTGCTCTTCCTTAAAAATCATAGGAAAATCATATTACATAATTATAATAGTGTCCTAATTTATATACTGAAATATTATGAAGCGTTGCTTAAAATTTGTTGGATCTCACAAATCCTTGCTTTGGTTTTACTTACTTGCCTGTGTTGTGTTTGAGGTTTGTACTCTTTATTAAAAATTGAACCAACATCTGTTTTATGATCTTCTCCCTTGGGCTGAAATCATAACCATTAAGCGGGTCCTTCTGACAGGTGCCAAAGAAACAAGATGGAGCTGTTTGAGGAGAGAAACTGCGGAGGAAACAGAATCAAAAGAAGTGTGGTGTTTCTCTGTGCCAAAGTCCATTCCCCTGAATAACTAAGGTGCCAAGGTTCGAATGTGTCCCCCAAAAGCTTATGGGTTAGAAACTTGATCCCCAAATTCATACCAGAACGGTATTTTGAGTTGGAGACTTTGGCAGGTGATTAGGATTTGGCAGGGTCAGTAGGGTGGTCCCCCATGATATCTGTGGCTTTATGGGAAGAGGTAGACAGACCGAAGTGGCACGCTTTGTCTGTCTCACTGTGGAATGCCTTCCTCAGTGTTATGACATAGCAAGAAGTCCTCCCCAGGTGGGGATCAGATGTCAGCACCACATACGTGGGTTTCCTGGCCTCCAGAGCTCTGAGACAAAGAAACCTAGTCTTTATGTATCTCTTGGTCTCAGGTATTTGGTTAGAGCAACATACTGGACCATTGAGAATCCCAAATCTATTTTTCACTGCAGCTACCACAAAGCCAGGGTTCCTGCACCCAAAAAGGCTTCCCTCACCCACCCTGAGACCTGGTAGAGAGTGGAGTTGAAGGGGTCAGCCACAACCTCAAGATTCCTCAGTCCACCCAGCAGACCATGGGGCCAGTAAACAGAAGGCAGCCCCCTTGCGGATCTCCCTTTTGTGAAATTCAGTAGCTTGACTTCCTCACTCTGACTTCTCTGACCTGTTTCTTAAGCACTGAGCTTATGTGTGCATACTGATGGCCCCTGGGGAAATCAACAAAAATAAAAATATGATTCTGACTTCTCCAGGCTTCACGGGAGAACATATGCCTATCCAGTCCCCAGAGTTAGAAGGACCCCACCGGACAGGAGGAACGGGCTCTGCACACGATCAGGGTATATCAAAGATGATCCAAATGTGATGTGACAATTGAGCTAGACCTAGAGGTAAAAGCATTCCAGACGGGAGGAACAACACGAAGGGGAGCAGAGGCATGAGTGTCTTAATGTGTCCAGAGGAAAAAAGTGAGTGATCCACCATTTGACCTTCCCCAAACATGAAAAACTCACAAGATTGCTAGATTCCGATAACGACATGAGACAGGATAGCCATGCACCTAGAAAAACACAGTCTCGACCTTCTTACTATTACTATCAATCCCTTAATCACCCCAAGTTCAGTGTTGTTTCACTGACTTTGACTTTTATTTCCTGAGACCAAGAGCACGCCGAATTAGCCACACACTTGGGAGGCAGCTGGAATCCAGACTCTTCCTTCGCTCTTGGCTTTGGCCTGCTGCGGGGCCTGGCTCTGCGCTTTGCCCTTTCTCAGTGTTTCCTCCAGCTGCATTGTCATGAGCCTTCTCATCCTGCACCCCATAGCTCGCTCCTGACATCATTTCCTCCTGCTCTTGTTCTCTAATGAGGTCGAGGTCTGTCTGAGTTTTCTGTTCCATCTACCTGATGTTAACACGCTGTGGTTGGTAGGGTTATGACTAAACCCCATTCATGATTAGGCTAAAAATGGCCTCCTTACCTTTCTCACTATCTTTTTAACATATAATGCCATTAAATACTGCTGAACTCTGCCCCATGCTCTTGTAGCTCAAACAAAAGCTAAGCTCACATATATTAGCTCAAACAAGAGCTAAGCTCACATAGATTCTAATATCAAGAACAAGTCCCTATTTATCCAAAACTAGGTCGAAGTTGAAGAGGACAACAGGCTACCTGAAATGATAACTCAAAACAGCCTCTTATTGACATATCACTGTCACCATCGGCAATGAGTTTGGAAGAATGATTTGTACTCTACATCAAGGCAAAGATATAGACAGAAGCCAGACGTGGTTGTACATGCCTGTAATCCTAGTACTTGGGAGGCTGAGAAAAAAGGATCACAGGTTCATGGCTAGCCTCAGAAACTTATGAGGCTTTCTACAACTTAGGCCCTGTTCTAAAATAAAATAGGGCTGGGGGTATACCTCAGAGGTAGAATGCCTCTGGGTTCAATCCTCAGTGACACACACACACACACACACACACACGACATACTGATATAAAAAAAGATTCCTGGGCTTTTGGAAGTTATAATCAAGGCTAGAACCAAGATGTTGAAATATAACCAAGTCACCGAGTGTGTTACCAGTTAAAACTAATAGTGTAGATATAACTTATTGTTTAATGGGCTTTAAGAATAAAATTAGTGTAATTCTCCATAAAAGAAAACCAATCACTTTAAGCTGACATACAATGCTTTAAATTACAGACTTCCATAAAACCTACATTATCAAACACACAGCTTGGTTTTTCCCCACAGATACTATCATCTAAGTTTACCAACTAAAAAATGTCCATTTTTCTAAACGTATTTGTGGAGGGGGTGAGGAGGAATTAACACATCCTGAGACCCTCATTCATGGCTGACATTGTGTTAAAAGTAACCCAGATGTCCTTTCAAATTCAATTTGAATTGACTTAAAACCCATCTCATACCCCTACAGTGTTCTATCTACAATACCACTGAGAATCAACACATACCACTTAAGTTAAACAACCAAATATAGTACTTTTTAATGTTTTAGTTATACTGTAAGTAAGAAATAAGGAATTTTAGAGAAATAGGGATTTGACTCTGTAACTCTCCATAGTTCATTAAACCTATTCTGAAATTACTCTTCGGTGCTGATGGTTTCTGTTTGTTTCTACTGTATTTCAGGCTAGACCATGGTGCTTTGCAGACTGTTTAAAAGAAAAATATAATTAATAATAATATGAATAACTGACATATACTATATGCTAAGCATTCTTAATGTTTGGGCAAAGAGGAGTAAAATTATATCTCACAACGACCTTTAGAACAGATTTAATTTTTTTCTCCACTGATGGATTCAGAAATGGGCTTTTGGAATTTATTTTCACCAAGCTCATCTAATGAATATATATTCTTATACTGTCCAAGTACCAACTGGTCAGACCCAGACCCTGGACTCTTGAAAAACACTCCCTCACAGTCTAAAGATCTGCAGTGCTTTTCCTTCTGCAGCCTGGAATAGGATGCCAAATAATCTGTCTAGATCACTTTGGATTTTCTGTTAAATTTAGAACAAACCTTTGAGAAAATGAATTCAACCCAATGGATTCAGTGGTTTTCATCAAACACATTCAATCTTTTATTATAGGAGTAGCTTGCTTTTACATCAACATTTGCTGAGGGTGAATTGTGCCACTGTCCCAGAAAATATGTCCAAACCCTAACCTCCAGGACCCCAGAATGTGACCTGACTTGGAAATCAGTTCTTTACAGAGGTGCTCAAGTTAAGAAGAGGTCATTAGGGTGAGCCACAAACCAGTATTATTGATGAATAATGCTACTGTTCATAACTTGTTATCCATAACTTCATATTATTGATTATTGATAAAAAGGAGAAGTTCAGACACAGACAGATACATATAGGGGGAGATGATGTATAGTAAGATGATGATTTTGTATAGTAAGAGAAATTTATGAAACAATGCAAAGCTGATTGTAATAAACATTGTGAATTTTTCACCAACATGCAGTCCTCTTTTTTTCCTGGACATGGAGGGTTCCTAGAGTGGTCACCGTTGCCAGCCGTGGCATTTAGCAAGGGGCATGTGATTTGTTCTGGGCCATGACATGTGAATGGAGTTATGTGGGTTTCATTCAGGGCAAGGCAGTAAAAAGTCACTGTCTGATTCTCTGGTACCCATGTCCATCACTATGGCAACCAAGAAGGCCCAGGGCTGAGATGGTGGAAATGCAGAACCAAAGCCACGTAGATGGGGCATCCTTTCATACATGGTAATGACCCTAGTGATTTGCCTCAATAGACAGTAGGCTCTACCCAATCAAGAGTGTATGCAGCATGCATGTGTGGACATATCACAATGAACCCCATTCATGTGTACAATTAGTTGTGCTAATAAAAATAAGATGGTCAAAAAAAATACAGAAATCAATTAGCATTAGGTTAAGTAACCAGTATTGGGAAATTTTACGAGCACAAAGCCTATTTCATCTTCTAATTAAGAGTCTAAATTCAATGAAAATCTGTAATGTTCAGCTTTCTGGCCTCATCTACGACCATTTTACCCTCATCCTCTATCAAAAAGGTAGGGTTCTTCATCAATTTACCTGCTGTATCAATTTTGCTCACGTGAGTCCTGCTTCCTACAAGTCTCCCAAACCTCCATGGCTTTCTCATACTTTCTCCCAAGACCCAGTGTGGACCATGTGGCCATCAATGTGTTCCCAAACCCCAGGATGGGCTGATTGCTGGTCATCTGCTATTCCATGTCACCTGAGCAGGTTACTAGCTGAGAAAGAAACAGCATGGAAATTATCTGTTTGTGCATTTGTCTCTTCTAGTAGGCTATATAAGATCTCTCTATCATTTCGGATTTTTGTAATATGTGCCTGTAATATTTCAAGGGAGTAATCTTTGGTCTGTTATATATTTAAATACAATAGAAATCCCAAATATTGAGACTTTTTGTCATTTGCTTTTAATTTGTG
This sequence comes from Graphiurus murinus, assembly GCA_004027655.1. Lineage (NCBI taxonomy): Eukaryota > Metazoa > Chordata > Mammalia > Rodentia > Gliridae > Graphiurus > Graphiurus murinus. Next base: position 5,918 of record PVLC010035143.1, on the reverse strand, counting down.
TCCCCGGAGCACCTTGTCTAGTTCCACAGGAAAATGGGTGCTTAATATATATTAATAGGCTTGACATTAATAATGGGCTATGTTATAATAGGCTGCTTTATATAAATAATTAAAGCTTTAATCAAATCCTGTGATCAAGAACAAGGCTTAATTCACCCTAGAAGGGCACAAAGCCCTTGATAATGACAAGATTAAAGGCCTATTAATATTGCAGGAAAAGGATGACCATTAACATCTATCCATCTTGCCTCCTATTTTTTATGTTATGTCACGTTAGGACTTCATCCATTAGCTTATAGCATTGCATGTGCCTCTTATTTGATGTTTGTTTGTTTGTATCTATCACAGCCTAATGTCAACAAATTAGGAGCTCTGTGGCACATGAAAGTAGAATATATGGTCCCTTTTCTAAAACTGTATCATCCTGTAGAGAGAAAAAAAAAAAAAAAGACAAACTCTGGGGCATGTGTAAAACAAATATGTGTCTGTATATGAGGGGCGAAACCTGAATTAAAGAATGACAAAAAAATTCTATTAAAGAAAATCATTTGGTGGTCGAGGGGAGGGTGTCTCTTAAAAGGAAATGTCTAATGATAATCACGGATAAAGTTAATCATGGGTTAAAGCAACAAATGTTGGGAAAAGGTTTGAACAAAGTCACTGAGGCAGGACCTATGTGACAACACGTTTTGTGTTATTTACTTTTCACAAAATTGAACACTCTACTGTCTTGTAAGTGAAAAAAAAAGGTAATTTATAGATCTCAAAATTCATTTGTAGAGAATCCACTATGACAATATAATTTGTCAAAATTACGGTGGTATTTCATTATTAACTAGACATAGGGTTTGGGGGGCTATATTTGTACCATGGGTCTCTCTCACTCCATAATTTCTACCCATCTTATTCTTCCAAGTACAGGTATTTCATGAAAGTTGACAATTGGAGGACCCCCACTCAAAAACACACTTTAAATTAGGTCTCATATAGGATGATTTTTTTTTGTTTAGATTAAAAGCACATTATTAAGAATTTAGTCTTGTTCAAGTCCCTCGTCAGCTTGATTTCCCATCTACAAAGGCATTATTCTCTTGCAAGGCCAAAAATATGTGGTGTTTTTGCAAAAGATTCCTTCATATATTGATCATCAGAAATGAGTTTGCCTGCTATTCTATGCTTTCAGTGGCATCTTTATATGAAGCAGAGCATTCTCAGACAGTAGCCATGCATAAGTTCATTACACAATTAGCGGATGTAATTCTAGCTTGAGAAAGCAAACATTCTCAGGTATCTGGAGTACTTTACAAGATGGATACTTTTTAGCATTTGCATATATTACTGTGGGTTGGTTTGAAATATTACCACAATCAAAAGAAAAAAAAGTAGTGCCCAGCATGCCGGCTACATCTTGCTAATTTAGCAAAAGCCATTGTAATTATCTCTCAAAGACTTCACCGCGTGTGGCCTTGCAGTAGGTGCTCTCTATCTGTGTTCCCAAATCCTTTTATAGGACTTCTGTAATAGCCCCACAATCAGGTCTCCATTTAGCTAGAGAATCAGCATAAAATTATCCAAATTAGCCAAGACAGGACACCTTGTTGAAGCTAAATGGAACAGACATATATGTGAATAAATCCTAAGCTAACTGAAACATTAACATATAGAACCGATTCATTTTAATTTTATTATTTAATAATAAAATTTTAATTTTATTATTTAATAATAAAGTTAAAATTAAAATTCTAGATGCATCATTGCTAATTTAATTTCACTCAAGCATTTCAATAAAGCAAATGCCCTAAAAATGAGTACCCGATGATGTGCTGTCAGCCAATTTTCACATGGCACAATTCAATTCTCCTTTTAGATACTCTATTATTGAATTATTCTGCTGATTCAAATGGAACTTCTCTCAGTTTCCTTAGAGTGTATGACGTTTTACTGTTCAAATAGAATGACTTTAATAAAATGGAGTAGCTAAAAGAATAAACTATGAAATCGAAAGACATGGATGAGAGTATATTCTGTAGTGCTGTATGGATCTTGAAATATAGATTCAGGTTCCCTGTACCTCTCTTTCCCCTTCTGCAAAATGAACTCACTAGTAGTAGGGTTGTTGAAAATGCTAAATGAATTTATGCGTGTAAAATACTTTAGGACGTATATGGTTATTATTATTATTATAGATCACTTTTAAGCTCAACTGTTAAAAGACTATTATATTGTTAGAATTATACCCTGAACAAGGTCAGAGAACATCACCCAAATTCCTAAAAAGATAAAAAAGAAGTATTTCATTATCTATAACCAAGCCAAAGAGCAGTGGCTCTTTAAGCCAGTCTCGGCGCTCTGTGGTAGTTCTCTTCCGAGGGAGGGCGCTCGGCCAGCACCTCACCATCTAGTCCATCCACCTCAACACAGGCTTCTCTCTTACCACTCACCTGCAGACTCTCCTTTTTTTTTCTGAACCTTTAATAAACATTCTGACCCTGCAAGCTTAATTCTTCTACATATCCCCCCTCCCAAAAAAGGGAAGGTAAACAGAGAGGAAACAAAATTTAAAGTTCAACAAAAGAGAAGCAATAAAGACAAATTAAGGCAGGTAAAGAGACCAGGAGTTACATAGTGAGCAAAAAAAAAAAACATATGGTTTCTGTACATACATATTATAGCAGATACAGGTGTGATCACACCAAGAGGACTCTTAGAATGCATAGGCGCGACAAGTCTTAGTCCATTCAGGCTGCTATAAAAAAAAACCACCCTAGACCAACTAATTTATAAGCAACAGAAATGTCTTGCTCACAGTTCTGGAAGCTGGGAAGGCCAAGAGCAAGGTGGAGCAGATTCCCCTTTGGTGAGGGTGTGCTCACACAAGGGTGCCTCCTATGTGTCCTTCCATGGAGGATGCAGTCATCGAGTTCCCCAGGGTTTCTTCTAAATCAGCACATTATGATAATACACAGTAGTGGGGTTCCGTGCTGCATATCTGTACATGCACATGTCTAATTCGGTCAGTTCCAGCCCCTTTCCCCTCCTGCCTCCCTCCGCCTGGTACTCTTCCTCTACTCGCTTGTTTTCCCTTCTATTTTCATGAGATCCTCCCCTTTCCCTTTTCTCTCTAGCTTCCAAATATGAGAGAAAATGTATGATCCATGAGTTTCTGAGACTCGTTTATTTTGCCTAACATACGTATCTGGTTCCATCCATTTTCCTAAAAATGGCATAATTTCATTCTTCTTTATGACTGAATAAAACTCCATAGTATGCGTGTATGTGTATGTGTGTGTGTGTGTGTGAGTGTGTGTATGTGTGTGTGTGTGTGTGTGTGTGTGTGTGTGTTCTTTACCTGTTCATCTGTTGATGGGCATTTGGGCTGGTTTCATAATCTGACTATTGTAAATTGCTCTGGTATACTGGTATAAACATGAGTATGAACATATCACTATAGAATGCTGACTTTAATTTTAATTTTCTTCATAAATACCAAGTACTGGTATTACTGGTATAGTGAGTCATATGGTGGTTCCATTCCACGTCTTTTTTTTTTTTTTTTTTTTTTTTTTTTTTTTTTTTTTTTTTTTTTTTTTTTTTTTTTTTTTTTTTTTGGCATTGGGGACATTCTACCTCTGAACTACACCCACAGTCAGATTTTATTTTTTATTTGGAAACAGAGTCTTACTAAGTTGCAGAGGGCCTCGCTAATTTGCTGAGGTTGGCTATGAACCTGCAATCCTCCTATCTCAGCCTCCCAAGTACTAGGATTACAAGTGTGTGCCACCACGCCCCACTCCATTCCAAGTCTTTTGAGGAACCCCCATACTGATCTCCATAGTTGTTATACTAATTTACAATCCCACCTACAGTGATGAAGTGTTCCTTTTCCCCCCACATCCTCGCCAGCATTTATTATTGTTGGTGTTTTTGGTGATTGCCGTTCTAACTGGTGTGAAATGAAATCTCTGTAGTTTTGACTTGCATTTCTCTGATTGCTAATGAGGTTGAACATGTTTTCAGATACTTGTTGGACATTTGTATTTCTTCTTTAGAGAAGTGTTTGTTTAGTCCATCTTCCTCTGACTCTGAGGTTGCTAATCCCATTCACCAAGGCAGAGTCCTCATGACCCTCTGAGTCCCAAAACCCTCACCTCTGAACACTACCACACTGAGGTCCAGTTTCTACATAGGAATTTCAGAGGTGCATAAACTTTAAGACTACAGTGTAACATATATACCCAATAGGCTATCCTGGGAAATTTTCTATTAAAATGAGAGAAATCCCATTTCCTTAAACGAATAAATGATGTATCAATCCCATTTTACCTCAGAAATTTATCAATCTGTTCAAGGACATCAATAACAGGTGTTCAATCTTCACGAAGTCAGAAAGAGCTAGGTAATATTCATGCTCCCATCCCAACTCTTTTTGCAAAATAAAGTGTATTATGGGAAAAATACACTAGTTATTAAAAGGTAATTCTTATCCAATACATTTTTTTCAGCAGAATTGTTTGCAACCTTAAAAGTTTTATGATTATCTTGTTTTCTTTTGGAATAATCTTATATATTTTTTCCTAAGTGTGGTTTATTCTGGAAATGTTGGTATTATTTTATCTGTTTCCTTCAATGTCTGGAATTAGTAAAAATTATAAATGATTATTGCAGATTCCATCTTAAATAGTATAAAGAAATTGTTGATTAGAATTGTATTACACACACACACACACACACACACACACACACACACACTCCACCAAGGGTATGAGAATAAGAGTGCGAATAATAAAAGTCAGTGATGGCAACAAGTCCTGCCTCATTTATTTGGAATCCACAATATATTGGGCTTAATTTAATGAGGATGATGAACATCGCCAAGGGGATCTAGAGCAGACAGAATGAGGAACAGTGGATGGGAACAAACAACCCAGCAGAGGGAGGAAGGACAGTAGGGCTGATAAGAACTTAGAACAAGTTCCCCCCCAAAAAAGAGCTTCTTAGGTGATTTTACTCAACTCAAGACTTAATAAAATGCTAAAATGATAATTAAGCCATAAAATAAATTGAAGAAAATATCAATGAGTCTTTAATAAACCTATTTGAGAAGAATCCAATGTACTTCAAAGTAATGCCAAACTGGGTACAGTGGTACAATGCCTGTAATCCCAGCTACTCAAGAGGCCAAGCAGAATGATCACAAGTCATCAGATGATCACCCTGTCATCAGGTTTGGAAAATTCATAATCTTGCATTAATTTTCTAGAGAGGGGATGGGGGTTTTCAGACACAGAAAGAAGATATTATTTTATATATACTTGATTTAGAAGTCACCATGTAAATATCTTATATTTGAATTTTAAAGAGCAAGTTAAATTTTAAAAGATTGATTAGTAGTTAAAACAAACACAATTTTATTTATTCCAGAGAATAGTCAATAGGTAAATAAAGCAAAACAAATACCCAAGAATACATACATACATATTACGAGACAGATACAGCATAACACAAAGGAAAACTTTTCTAAAAAAAGGTGATAAGAACTTAGAACAAGTTCCCCCCCAAAAAAGAGCTTCTTAGATGATTTTACTCAACTCAAGACTTAATAAAATACTAAAATGATAATTAAGCCATAAAATAAATTGAAGAAAATATCAATGAGTCTTTAATAAACCTATTTGAGAAGAATCCAATGTACTTCAAAGTAATGCCAAACTGGGTACAGTGGTACAATGCCTGTAATCCCAGCTACTCAAGAGGCCAAGCAGAATGATCACAAGTTCAAAGCCAGGCTTGGCAACTTAAAGAGACCCTGTCTCGAAATAAAATAAATAAATAAATTTTAAAAATAAAATAGGGCTAGAAATATAGTTCAGTGCTAGAGTGCCCCAGGGTTTAAGTTTCAGTAACATGAGAGAAGGGGG
>PVLC010035142.1:0-16604 GCA_004027655.1 Graphiurus murinus | reverse complement strand
AAAGAAGCTCTAAAGTGCTTTCTTTAAGTGAAAAAGTGCAAGTCCTTGATTTAATAAGGGAAGAATAAAAGTAGTATGCTGAGATCACTAAGATCTATGATAAGTTGTTGTTAACCTATAAATCAAACTCTTTCATAGGTGTGTCTTTAGTTCAGTACTATTCATGACTTCAGGCACCTACTGGGGGTCATGGAATATAAAACCTGTGGATAAGGGGGTGCTACTGTATTTCCACATGAGCCACAGTAGAGATCAGTCTCTACTGGCAGGTGAACACCCACACCAGAAGGACACAGGCTTTTGGCCTCCGGAGCCTTTGGGACAATGACCCAAGCTGGACACCTAAAGCGGCGTGTTCTGAATGTTCCCACCTGGAGGTTTCATGGTAGGGCCTGCACCTGCCTCATAAAATTTCTTCCCATACATTCTAGTAAGCAAGAAGACCAATCTATTCTTCCTTTCAAGGGATCAAGAGAAAAGAATTCAAATGCCTCTGGGTCTCGAACCCCCTGTTAGAGGGGTCCCCCTACCCCTGGTCTATTTCAACAGTTCAGGATGATGGGGGCATGAGGAACAGAGGGCCTGGTCCCATCCCTGAGAGTCAAATTCAGCCTGAATAAATGGGACATGCTTTCGAAGTCCCCAGGGTCAGGCACTGGGCACCGCCCTGGGCCTGAGCTCCACAGCTGCTGGACCCGGTCCACAACTCAGGAATGGAAACCACGTGGCTATGTGCTTTCCCTCTGCATGAAGTGAACCTTGCTGCTCACTAGGACCAGCAGGGACATGACACGGATGCTCGCCTTCAACATGTACCTGTGAAAAAGCAAGGCAACCCTCAGAAGCCAGAAGCACCTCACATCCTGCAGTTGGAAGGGCCATTTCTAACCATCCTGGCTGGGAGGCTGTAGGGCCCAAAGCTGGTGCACAGGAGCGCAGTTCCTTTCCAGGGGCTGGGGCTGGGACTGGCTTCCCACACCTGAACCAAAGCGGGGTTCGGTACTCAATCAAGAAAGGGGAAGGATGGCAACCAGCTGTGTCTTCCACAAAGAGCACATGCATTTTAAAGGAGGACTTGGTGAGAGGGCCATGCTTACTCTCAAAGATGAACAATCGTCAGCTTTCAGGCAGAGTGGGGAAAGTCCTCCAGGAGTCCCTTAAATCTGGGCTATGTCTTAACTAGGCACAGTGGAGCATTACTGTAATCCCAGGACTTGGGAGGCTGAGACAGAAGGATCACAGATTTGAGGCCAGCCTCAGCAACTTAGCAAGATTCTCAGCAACTTAGAGAGATCTTATACCAAAACAAAAATATTAAAAGGGCTGGGGGTGTAGCTCAGAGGCAGAATGCCCCTGGGTTCAATTCCTAGTACCAAAACAAAAACAATACTGGTCTATCTCTCCCCATTCTCAAGGGGGAAAAAAAATCAAAGCAATTTGTCCACAACCCCCACCCCCCAAGCATGTGATTGGGCATTTCTAAAGGAGAGAGGAGAGCTGATGGCTCTGGCCACTCTTTTCCTAGAATCCTCTGGCCCTGTGCCTCCCATGGCAGTTACAGTGCTCTGGGAATATATGCAGCTACACAACCAGTGTGTTTCCAGGTGTGACATAAAGAAACTTAAATCCAGACTTCCACCCATCCATCTAGCCAGCCAGCCAGCCAGCTCTCCATCCATCCATCCATCCATCCATCCACCCATCCATCCATGCACCCACTTACTCAAGGATGCCCATTGAGCACCTGCCCCTACCCTGTGTCTGCTGAGCCAGGCAATAGGCATTCAAGAGTAAACACAGGAGATCCTGCTTTCAGGCAGCCGGCATTTCAGTAGAAGGGGACAGACGATAATGTTAGCAATCCACTCTTAAGGCAATTGGGGCTGGTGTGAAGTCCCTGAAGGAACTAAGCAGGACACAGTGGTAGAAAGCCCTTTGGGCTCAGGGAGCACCTTCATGAGGTGGGGCACTTGGGATAAGAAAGGAAGGATGCAGAGAGCTGGGAACAACATTGAAAAGGGAACAGCAAGCCGGGCGTGGTGGCACACACTTGTAATCCCAGCATTTGGGAGGCTGAGACCGGAGGATCTGGGTTCGAGGCCAGCCTCAGCTACCTAATGAGGCACTCCGCAACTTAGTGAGACCCTGTTTCAAAATAAAGAATAGAAAACAGGGCTGGGGGTATAGCTCAGAGGTAGAATGCCCCTGAGTTCAATCCCCAGTACCGCAAAAAATAAATAAATAAAAGGGAACAGCAAGTGGAAAACTGGGGCAGGAACGTACTGCAGGAACCCAGAGGAGACCCTTGGGCTACAGGAGGAGGCAAGGAGAGAGGGGCGCAGGGACAGCAGGGGTGAAGCAAGGGGTACGGGGTATCCCCAGAACTGAGTGAAGGCCTGGCAGGGCCGCTCCAGCTGTACACCATTTCCATCTCTGCAGCTGGTATTCCGGTCTGGGGAATGGGGACAAAACAGGGTCGGGGGATGGGGACCAGGCTCAAAACAAAACTTGGTGCTGTTCACCATGATTAATTAACCCAGCGCCAGAGCCCCAAGGCACAGTGCTAAAAATACCTGCTTCCCTCTGAGATGCGGCAGCTGCCACCCAGCAACTTTTAGCCATGCCATTTGTCATAATTTGACACTGCTAAGGAGTGTCCACAGGGCTGTGCGTCTGCAGGAATTGGTCTCATCCACAGCCCACCAGCCAGCTGGTCCTCAGAACCCACTTTTCCTGCCTTAACTCTTCTCCCATCCCTGAGCCTGGCCTTAACTACCCCGGGATGTGCCCGCTGCCTGCCACCTGGCCTGCTGGGTTCCCCTCTCCTCCAGGAACAGGACGAAGTGGAACCACCTCCAGAGGTGGGAGCCCAGGCATTCTCTAGAACAGGTGAGCATCCCAGGGTGCCGTGTTTCACACCCCTGCAGCCCTGCAGCTCGGATTGCAGCCATCCAGTGGCGGCCCTGCCAGCCCAGGGCGTCACTTTAATTAAAATATGTAAAACATCGTGGTGGGAGTTGGCTCCAGAGATGCAGGAGCCTGCCTTGGACCCGAGCTGAGCAGACTCAGGCTGGCGCTTCTCCAGCCTGAGAGGGTAGGACTCTCCCAAAGGCTGGGAGGCGATGATGTCTGAGATGAACTAGTTACCCATTCCAGGGGCACAGACCTTAGCTGGGGCAAGAACATCTGCCCCAGAGAACCACTCCAGGTCCACGAGCCAGCACAGTGAGCATGCTGGGAAGGACAAGACATCACCCACTTGCCAGTCTCAGGGGTTGGACTTTTTTTTTTTTTTTTTTTTTTTTAGTACTAGTGATTGAACCCAGGGGCATTCTGCCTCCAAGCGACACCCCAGTCCCTTTTTCTTTCTTTCTTTCTTTCCTTCTTTCTTTTTTTTTTTCTAATTTACTCCTCCTGCCTCAGCCTTTCAAGTACTGGGATTATAGGCATGCTCTACCACACCTGGCGGGGGTGGGCCTACTCTATTCTCACTCTTCCCTGTTTTCTTAAACTACCCATTGGGCAGAGGACCGCCGGGTATGATATAAACACTTTAGCAGTGCCCTTTCCATTTCCCAGACTAAGAAAGTCTCAAGTGCATTTAGGCTTTGCTTTCCTTGCTGTGAGGAAGAGTGGTAGAGGCTGCATTGTTCAGATAGGGACAAGCATCCCCTTGCACAGAGTTTGTGGAAACTCAAAAAATAAAAATTATTTTAGCTGGGCATGGTGACACACACCTATAATCCCAGTACTTGGGAGGGTGAGGCAGGAGGATTCAAGGTTCTAGGACAGGCTCAGCAAGTAGTGAGACTCTCATCAACCTAGCGAGACCCAGTTTCAAAATAAAAAAGAAATAAAATAGGGCTGGAGGTGTAGCTCAAAGGTAAAATGCCACTGGGTTCAATGGTTCAATCCCCAGTACTACACACACACAACACACACACACACACACACACACTCAAAGGTAAAATGCCACTGGGTTCAATGGTTCAATCCCCAGTACTACACACACACACACACTATTAGGAGTTTCAAGACTGGAGGAGGAAAGGACGGGTACTGTTTGGAAGCAAGTCTCTGGGGAAGAATAGACTGAGCTGCAGGAGGAGGTGAGGGGTACCAGGTGCCTTGAGAGCAGCGTCTCCTTCCCACTCCCACCCCTCCCAGCACTGCCAGGTGGAAAAGGCCGCCCAATAGCTCCCAAATCCCCCGGCGTGGAGACAAGCCGCTGCTTCCAGCCCCCAACTCTGCAACCAGGGGCAGCTTGCTCAGGGCATAGCCAGAGCTACTGTCTGCATGTCAGGGTGTCAGGCTGAATTATTTGAGCTTAGAAACCAAATTCTCCCCTTCCTGAGTTACTCAACTGTCTATCCAGCAAGGCAGGAGATTATCTGTGACACACACCAGGGCCTGTTGGCCGCTCTAGACAGAGAAGCTTGGATCACCTGCAAAACTCCAGACATCAGTTCTCCTAATGATGAGTAATGAGCTCAAACATCGGAAAGTTCCCCAGCACCGTTCAGCAGACACACCCCACCCCCGCAGGTGCCTGGGAGCCTAGGCCAGGGAGACAGAACACAGCCCTCTAGTATCCTGGGAGAGAGCTTGACCAGGCTCCAGGGATCTAGTGGCCAGAACTTATGTTATTCAAGAACATAGCCTGGTGTTAGGTGTGGTGGCTCACTCCTGAAATCCCAGTATTTGGGAAGCTGAGACAGGAGGACTGAAGGTTCAAGGCCAGCCTCAGCAACTTAGTGAGACTGTCAGCAACCTAGCAAGACTTTCAGCAATCTAGTGAGACTCAGTGACATTGTGAGACCCTATTTCAAAACAAAAAATTAAAAAAGAGATGGGAGTATAGCCCTTTTAGCAGGGTGAGGTGGCACACACACCTGTAATCCCAACACTTGGGAGGTAGAATCTCTCTAGATTCAATCCACAGTACCACAAAGAAAAAAGAGTATAGTCTCCTCATTCGTTCATTCATTCATTAATTCATTCATGTATTTAACACACATTTAGCTACCTACTAAGATAAGCCAGGCACAGTGCTGAGTGCTTAGGACAGAAGATGGCTCAGTTAGGCGTCCATCCTAAGGAAGCTGCAGTCTACCTTGGAGACAGTCCTGTACCAAAGGCTGGGTGACAAGGGACCTGCAGAGCCAGCTGTGAGGCATCAAGTTCGCCAGTAGGAGGGGACTCTAAATTAGACTGCTCCTTCTAGTAGCAAGTACAGGGAGCAAGCTGAGACTGGAATTCAAAGATCCGAGGCCCCTCTAGGCTTGGGGTTCAGTGTGACCCAGTGAGAGTTCACAGTCTCAAGCTGTACCCACATCTCTTCTCCAGGGATTCCCTCCTGCCCTCGTGCTAGTTTGGAATATGTCAACTATGAGTCTCTTTTTGATTTTGTGGAAACTTATTCCAAGAGAGCCCCACTTTTTTGCATTCATTAGAACCATCTGGGGAGAGTGCCAAAAAATTAAAAATTAAAAATTATTTCTTTTTTAATTTATATGGTATTTGGAATTGAATTCAGGACCTCGTACATTCTAGGCAGGTGCTCTGCCCCTTAAAAAAAAAAAATCATGTTTAAGGTCTAATTCTCCCCCCCCCTAAGAGATTATAATTCAGAAGGTCTTGGGAGATGGAGTTAGGGTGATCAACCACCTTGATTTCCCAGAACTGAAGGCGTTTCCAGGATGTGAGACCTTCACTTTTAAAACTGGGACAATCTCAGGAAGATCAAGACAGGTTGGGCCTTCTAGCTAGAGCAGAAACTGTTAGTCCCTGCCCAATAACACTCCTTTCTCCTGGAATAGAATTCCCATTTTTATCAGGTAGTAACAGGTTGAGAGAAGGTAAGCATGTCTCCAACCCCAGGTGGCACCCCTGGACCATTCAGCCATTACAGTCCCTGTCATCCTTGGTTTACTTACCTGTGACCCACTTCTGATCAATGAGTTAGCTGTAAAGGGAAGACTTACAGAAAGGATACTGAACCTGAAGGAAAGGAGACAGAGGCCTTTCCCTGTTTCTGCCTTCAATGTAGTTATATGAGAACATCAAGGTTGGAACCGTGGCAGGCAGCCATTCTGCAATCATGAGGCAACAAACCTAAGGATAAAATTTCAGCTGTGTTAAGGATGAGCGATTAGAACAATAACATCGAGCCGGGCGTGGTGGTACACGCTTGTAATCCCAGTACTTGGGAGGATGAGACAGGAGGATCACAGGTTCATAGCCAGCCTCAGCTACTTAGTGAGGCCCTCTGCAACTTAGTGACTTAGTGAGACCCTGTTTCAAAATAAAGAATAAACAATAGGGCTGGGCCAGCATAGCTTGGAGGTAGAATGCCCCTGGGTTCAACCCCCAGTACTGAAGAGAAAAAAAAAAGAACAATAGCATTGCCAAGACTCTACACCAACCTGAAATCATCTAGTTCCAGTCTAATTGATATTTGATTAAATGATGTTCTTACCCAAACAACTGTCATCTGGTGTTCTGTTAATTGTAGCCAAAAAAGTCCTGACTGTTACAAAGGACCTAAAACTTGTTTTTTAAACATGATCCCCCAAATAATTCTGATGCCCTTCACTAGTCAGTTAATTTAATGATTCTTAAAATGCAGTTCTCATTAATGGAAATACTACCATCGACTATGGGTACATAAGTGGACATACCAATGTCAATCTCAGTACTCTGTAACAGGAAAGGGAGAAAAGAGGAGACAGAGGGGCACCAGGTGCTATGTGCATGTATGTCACTGTCAACATGATTTACATTATGATGTGAGGCTATAATGCACCAATAAAAGCACACTTTTTTAAAATAACGTGGTCCTCAAACCATCAACATCAGCATCACTTGGGAAATTGTTAGAAATGCAAATTCTCAGGCCCTACCCAGACCTTCTGGATCAAAAACTTTGCGAGGTGGAGCCCAGCAGTCTTATGTCTTAAGCCCTGCAGAAGATTCTGACCATTGCTAAAGTTTAAGAATCATTGAAGCTGTGTATGGTGGCACGTGCCTGTAATCCCAGCGCTTGGGAGGCTGAGACAGGAAAATCACAGGTTCAAGGATAGCCTTAGCAACTTAGTGAGGCCCTCAGCAACTCAGTGAGATCCTGTTTCAAAAAAAAAAATAGGGCTAGGTAGCTCAGAGGTAGAACATTCCTGTGTGCAATCCCCAGTTCCACATACGAAAAAAAAAAATCATTGGGCTAATAAACACCTGAGATTCTCTGGGTGATACTAAAACCCCAAAACTTCTGAATGGGACTTGTACACTTAATGTACGTCACAACTTCCTCTTTTTTTTTTTGCGGTACTGGGGATTGAACTCAGGGGCATTCTACCTCCGAGCTATACCCCCAGCCCTAGTTTTTTTAATTTTTTTTATTTTGAAACCGAGTCTCACTAAGTTGCGGAGTGCCTCACTAGGTAGCTGAGGCTGGCCACGAACCCGGATCCTCCGGTCTCAGCCTCCCGAATGCTGGGATTACAAGCGTGCGCCACCACGCCCGGCTCACAACTTCCTCTTTTTATTGCTTGAGAAAATAAAGCAGTAAAGCAGTATATCTTTTCACCTTCCTTAATTTTCCCTTTCTGACCTGGGTTCCATCCCCATTGCCATAAGAAAACAGAAAGAATTTAAAAATTATTTCCTCCTTCCTCCCCAAACCCTTGCTGGGATCTTGCATGAACTGGATGCTCCGGGCCAGATTTCCTGGCCTGGGTCAGCTGGTATAGGAGGCGGGGAGGGAAGGAGTTCTTTGCAGTGGGGCCAGGCAGGAGATGAACATGATCGAAGGAGGAAGAGAGAGACAGAGTATGTCACTGCCCTTGGCCCAGTCACCCTGGATGAGCATTTACACCCCACGAAGGCCCACTTCTCAGACATCTGCACGCGGCAGCTGGCCTGGGAGCAGAAGAGAAGGGGACCCAGGCAATGCTGAGTCTCATCTTTCCCTAGGGAGGCTCTGCCCTGGCTGGCTTTTATGTTCCAAGCAGTTCCTACTTCTTAGCACAGTTACTCAAAGCCTGGGTGAGAGTCCAAAGGCAGGAACTCAAAGAGAATTCATGTTGCAAAGGGCATCTGTTCTCAGCTACAGAAAAAAAAACTGTAGAATCCCTTGCTGCGCCTCCTCACTGAGACACCTCCTTCAGCAATAGCCTTTAGCATTTCACATGTGCACCTGAGTTTTGTTATTTTTCTTCCCAACTGAGCACACTGTGGAATGACCATCTAGTGAGCAATGCATCATGATTAATGATGTATTAAAAATAAATAATAATAAAGCCAGGCATAGTGGCCCACACCTATGATCCTAGTACTTGGGAGGCTGAGACAAGAGGATCGCAGGTTTGAGTCCAGCCTCAGCAATCTAGAAAGATCATATTTCCAAATTTTAAAAAAAAAATTTTTTTAAAGGACTGTGGATGTTGTTCAGATGTAGAATGTCCCTGGGTTCAACCCTCAGTACCAAATTAATTAGTTAATTAATTAATAATTCCTACTGCTGATGTAGTGTCTTCCATGCACCAGTCACAGAGGCAGCATCCCATCACAGCTTACGAGCCAGCAGCTGGGGCACGGACATGAGCCCAAGGCTCATCTTTGTCCCAGCTGAGTTAGGCTGATAAGTCCTAGAACTGTGGCTTCGCTTTGTCTGTCTCCCATTAATATTTATCAAACAAGACCAAAATGCCATAAAATATTTAAGCATTTGCACCACTTCCGCTTGAGGTCCAAGCTGCCAACACTGACCCGCTGGCCCCAGCCCCCTGGGACGCCGAGCATGCTGTTCATCCTCTGAGGTTTGGCACGTGAAAGGCAGCCAGCGGTTTTGAAATGCGTTGTCAGAAGAGAGCGCAGTGCCTGGCCCCTCCGTCTGGAGCCTTGCGTCTCTGGCTCCCACCGCCTCTGGTCTTGGGTTGGGCTCATCTCTCCAAAGGCCAAACCCAGCCACCTCCTTTGGAGGCTCCCACCATTCACCAGAGCTGCTTCCGGGGAGAGCTGGGTTGGCTGGTCTTTGGGTCCTGCTCACACGGACGGACGGGCAGACACACCTCCAGCTCTCTTGGTTGCCCTGACTCATGACTGGTGGTTTCTTTCATTTGGTCATCCTTAAAGCTGAGGCCTAGACACCAGATTGTCCTCCTCAGTAGGACAATTACAGGGGGTTGTTACTAAGGGTATGGTGGTTGGGATATGCAGAAAAGGCCAATAAGCAGAAAGGAACATGTAAGACTCTCTCCTGACTCTCCTGTGAAAGGCAGACAATGTGGAAAGTTAGCTGGAGCCCTGTGCGATGGAGGCCCAACCTCTAGCAAGCCATTGGAGCCAAGAGTCTCCTCCCACCCCCTGGCTGTCACCTGGCAGCCAGGTAGATAGATGCCCACCTCACACAGCCCCCTTTCCCTCTGGCTTCTCGGCTGGGGGCATCTCAGCTGCTCCCTACCAGCCACAGAGATATACTTTTGCCAAAAGGCTGATAACTCCCACCCACCTAAGACCCTGGAAACCCAGGAGAGGTGGGCAGGCCCCAGAGGGCTCATGGACCTGGCTTTTAAAGCTGGCTTCATTAGATTCCTGGCAGGGTTGGGCAGGGAGTTGAGGAGTTGAGATGACCTCACAGGTTGAAGACTGTGGGACGGCAGGTCAGCAGGGTTTGACCGAGGCTCCAGAGGGAGTTACTGCTGGGAGACCCAGCACTCTGGGGACAATAAAAAGGCTGGCCCCTAGGAGAGGAACAAACCGCAAAGCCCTGCTAGGCCAGGCACTTGCCAAAGTCAGTGAGTGGGTGGCGAGGACGCCGGGGCCCTCCCCAGCACAGGACCTGGAGTAACAAAGCCTTCAGGAATCAATCAACCTGGGCAGGATGCTCCATTCTGTCTGAGCATCTTCCTTTTCTCCCTCTGTTCTCATCGCCAGGAGGAGGCCAGAGTTCACATCAAATGTCATTAATCATCTTCCTGGGGGCTGGGGGCTTATTGGACAGTCCTATTAATCAGAGTCCTATCACATCCACAGCCTGGCTGGGTCGCCATTGTCCTGTTCCTCACCTATCATAGAGAGATTAGATTATCAGTGACAACTGAGACACCCTTTGAGTCACAGGAAAGCCTGAGAATGGGCTCGCTTTATTTTTTTATTTATCCTCCTGATTTGAGGATGAGCCGTTTCTTGTCTTGTCACACTGCATCCTTTTCTTCAAAGAATCAGCTTCAAGAATCCAATTTGTCAAACTGGACAATCATTGGCAAATCCAGAAAAAAAAAAAAAAAGAAAAAGAAGCCTTCAGCAACTTTGTCAAAAAAGGTAAAATAAAGCAGAAGCCTTTAAAATGGGGGTCCAAAGGGATTAGAAAATAAGTTGCATTTGGCAACAATTAATCTCTGAAAAGCAGGAGCTCTGTAAAAGGAATGGGCAGAGATATGTCCAAAAGGGATGCTGGGATCCATAAAACTAGGGTCTGTCTGTCACCTGCACCTCTGTTCCCTTTCCAGAGTGGAGTCCAATGGAGACCCGGGGCCAAAAAAAAGAATGTGACCTCTTCCAAGCTCTCCAAACTCTCCACCAGCCGGTACCCAACAATAAAACAGAGCGGCAGGACAGAACAACACTCGGAATTCAGCATCCTGCTGCTCCCGGTTCTGAAACAGACTCGTTTACCCGGCAGATTCTGAGCCGGCCCAGGGTAAGACTCGGTGAGCAAAGGATACACCTAGGTCCAGTTCAACGGGCCCGGGGCCTTGGTGACGGTGGAACCCAGGGAAACCCGTGCATGCCTGCAGTCATAGTTCAACTTTTACCACTTCCGCAGCCCTGTGCCAACCACATTTCCTACTGTGACCTTGTCGGAAAGAAGGAAAGTTTCTACTATAAATATATTTAAAAGCAGAGCCACACAGGCCTTCTGGCTCCCAAATACGTCAGCGCCTTCAGTGTGGTCGACACAGTGTAATGCATCCACCTGCGCTCGTTAAAGAAAGATTTGTGAGACAACTCGGGCCGTATTCGTCCACTACAAGTTGGAGACCATCTTCATTTTTAAAAAGGATCGTTCCCCAGGGCAGCTGATGATCATTAGGGAGAGGTTGAGCCTCAAAGCAAAGTTGGCGTTTGGAGGAGAGACGCTGCATGTAGCGTTGCGGCCACACTGGTTGATCATTTGTGAAAACTGAACACTTGAACGTGTTAACTGCTGGCAAAACTTGACAGGTATCATGTCTGCCTTTATTAGGTGATTAATTAAAGGCTGCTGGAGGTGCTGGCGGGGAGCGAAGGGCCCAGATTGGGTGCTTTGATAGATCTGGGGACAGATCCTGACTCCTCACTCTGGCTCGAAGGCCTTGGGCTAGTTTCTTAAATTCTCTGAGTCTCCATTTATTCTCCTGTGAAATGGAGGTAATAAAACCTACTTCATAGGACTTCGGGAGAATTAAACAGAAAACGTATGTGCTAGGGAATTGTGAGCTCGCTTCCACCCCCCACCGCGTTGCCTCTGGAAAGACAAGGTGGGTGGGTGTCCATCCGTGGACAGGCTTTCACCAAGAGTCTCTCCTATGCAGTCCCTTGTCAAGTGCTGGGATGAATCAGCTCAAAGCCAAATGCGGGTTAATGTCGGATGAGAGGAGAGAACAATGAGCATGTCCCTGCTTTGTGCTTCTGTGCGGGCTTCTCACGTACAGGCTGATTGGCGGGCCACTTAAATAAGAGGCTGCGCCTTCCTCAGAACTAATCTGCATCTGAGGTTGGAGCCCTGGCTGAGCTCCAGCTGAGGATGCCCTGTTGGTTTCTCCACTTCTCTGCAACCTTCCACCATCCTGAAGGAACCGGAGAGGGCAGAGAGGGTGAGGCACCTCCCTGGGCATCCGCCTAGGGCGAGGTGCTGGCCCTTAGTGGACATCCAGAGGACGAGGACCACACAGTCAGGGGAGCCCTCTGGCCCATTCTTTCCGCTCTGGGGAAGAGTTCCACGAGAGTGACTGCCCACTTCAGTCCACAAAGGTAGATGCCATCACTGCCCAGTAGAAATCAAGAGAGGAAACCAGGAATGGTGGTGTTCACCACTGATCCCAGCTACTCAGGAGGCTAAGACAGAGGATCACAAGTTCAAGACCAGACTGGACAACTTAAAGAGCACCTGTCTCAAAATTAAATTAAAAAAAGAGAGAGAGAGAGGTCTGGGGATGTGGCGGTAGAGTATGTCTGGGTTTAATCCCCAGTACTCCTGGAGCCTGGAGCCTGAATAAGTGGTAATGATATAGGATAGAAGAAATAATTAGGCAGGAAGGAGACAAATGGGAAAGAAAAATACAGATATCACTTTAATATAAACACCTGGAACTAAAGCGTGACATCCTCCATTCCAAGGTTTGAAAGTTCCTTAGACCCTGCCCCCCCACCTAAGAGCACTGGAAATTTACAGCCAAGGGCAGACCCATCTTGAAACCTGAGAAAGAGGAAGGACTCAATTTGGACCACCTACTCAATTTGCGCCCACCAATACCTGAAGAAGGAGGAGGTCCAGACCTCTTCTGTGCCCAGCCCTCTTAAAAGCCTATAAAGGAAGAAGTTAACCACGCCTCTTCCTCTTGGGACCTGGGAAGCACATCAGGACAGGAAGATGCCCGATCACCTGTTTTTCTCCCCTTTCCCTTATTTTCCTAAATAAATTCCTACTGTTTGTTCCTAAATGGCACGTGTTAAAATTCTTTTTATCACGGATACCAAGGACCCACGTGTGGGACCAGGTTATCCCACAACAGTAATAATGACAGCATTTACTAGCATTGAGCATTTAATAGGAACTAAACATGATGTTTGAAGCTTAACACCCGACATCTCATTCAATCTTCACACCAGCCCTTTTTAGAAGATATAATCATTGTCATAGCTGAGACCAAGGCCTCATGGCTCCCACTGGGCAGAGCCCAGATTTGAAGGCATGATGCCTACTGCTGGCCACATGTCCCC
Organism: Graphiurus murinus; assembly: GCA_004027655.1. Classification (NCBI taxonomy): domain Eukaryota; kingdom Metazoa; phylum Chordata; class Mammalia; order Rodentia; family Gliridae; genus Graphiurus; species Graphiurus murinus. Next base: position 3,623 of record PVLC010035142.1, on the reverse strand, counting down.
CCACCCCAAGCATCTGACTCCTGCAGCTCTAGGAAGGGAGATCCCCCCACGCCCGTCACGCCTGCAGCCCATCCATCCTGACCTTGGGCAAAACTCACCTTGTGCCTGATAAAGACATGCTGGTAAGCAGAGGTTATTTGTCCTGCTTGGGGCCCTTTCTCTCTGCACTTTGGGACGTCAGAGGGCATCCAGCCTGCGAGTTAACCCTACGGTAGCAACACACGCCTACACATGTGTACATGAATCCTAAACTTAAAATATAATTCCTGGTACTTGGCCCGGGCTGGGGAGGGGCAGTGGTCTCTCTTCCCTGGATCCCTCTTCCCTCCCTGCAGGCATCCTCAGATCTGTCTCCTGCTGGACTGCTGCAGCTAAGGAGAGACAGGCTGGTCCCCACCTGCTTCTGCGCTGTGCCCCTGGCATGGACAACCTTACCAAGGCTCCCACCTGAGGTGCTGTTTAGGTTTGGGACTGATCCCTGGGGATTCAAGAAGAAAGACAAAGGGGAATAACTGCAACCTCAAATAAGTACACTGGCAACCAGGAGAGAAACTCAGTACTCTACAACCAAATGGAGAATTTGTAAGCTATCAGCCACCTGAAATTATGGTGCTTCTCCCCATCCCTCCCCGCATGTTTAATAAAAACTGACAGCCCGCATTGTTCTGCCACAACAAGGTACGCTGCATCCCAGCGATAGGGTGAGGGGAGCAGGGGACCAAGGCGCCAGCACTGGGGAGGGGCTAGGGGGAGGGGAAGAAATAAAGAGGGAGGCGGCTCTTAATCGGGGGCCTGGCAGGAGACCCTGGGAACGGCAGCCACTGACAGCGGAGACCAGGGGCTCCAGATGGCTTTTTGTCTTGATGCAATAAAAAATGTAATCTGACAGGCCCTGGGATGGGTCTCAGGAAACAAAAGTCTACAGGGCGGGGGAGCCAGAGTGGGCCGGGTTAAAGGTATCAGAGTCGGGGGAAAGACAAAAAGAAGTGGCCATATCTTCAAGCAGTTATAGGCTTTGCAAATGACATTTAATTCCAGAGGTGCACGCCAGGGACAAAGCCAGTTGTTTTCAGGTCTTGGCAGGGAAGAGGAATTGGAAATGTACTGGATATTTGGCCCCTGAAGAAAGGTGAGGCTTTGCCAGTTAACCACAGATGTGGGCTCTTTGCATCCACATTCCCCCTGCCCCCGCCCCCAGTCATTAGAGGATGATATAAAGATACAGGGCTTCCTGGTGCCATTTAATTGCTCATAGACCGAAAAGTGATGAGCTCCATCGAATTGCACAGACGTCCTGTAGGAGACCAGCTGCCGTCTTAATGTGGCTTCTCAGAGGGGGACACACCCCCACCTGCTTCACAGGAGCACACAGACGTCCAGGGAAACAGCGGCACCCCTGTGGCCTCTGATGGGACTGTCGCTTTTTATTAAGTAATCTCTGCCTTTCAAATCGCTGCATGTTTTCCTCCCAGAGGTCTCGGTTGCTGCATGGGCCCAGCGCACAGCAGGCTCCCGATAAATATTAAACAGCAGCGGATGCTGGTGATGTCTTCAGATCCCATTGCAGGGGGAGACTTGTCACCAGGGGAGGGACCCCACTGTAGGGCTAGGGTGTGGTCATTGTGGCTGGAGAGAACGGAACTTATGGTGTGATGGCTGAAGGGTCCTCAGGCAGGAAAACAGAGCAGAAAGTTAGTGGATATTAGCAAATACCTCTTATAGGCAGTGGTTACCATCACATGGTTTAGGCAAAAGGAATGCTGGGAAGAGAGTTGCGAAGGAGCTCTTTAACGTTTTGCTTTTATAATTTTTATAAGGAAAATGTCTGTGCATTACTCATATAATTTAAATTTTAAATTATACAGTTGACAACAGAGATGCATTTTAAGCTCAAACTTTAAGCCTTGAGTCTCAGTTCTGGGTTATGACTTCAAGTGCTCCAATTCTCTGAGCTTCAGTTTCCTCCACTGTGGGCTGTGGGCGTCATAGTACCTACCTCACACAGATGTTGAAAGATTTAGATATACAGAGGAGCTCAAGCTCTGACACACCCTCAGGGCTCAATGGCCTGTGGCGATCAATGCCATCCTAGGCCAAGGGCCTCCAAGTGTCTCTTGGGTGTGGGGAAGGAAGTGGCTCAAGAGCCAAAGTCTCCAAGGCGCTGGGGCAATTGTAAACTGAGGAAACAGATTCACTAACTAGGTAGCTTCCTCGTTATCTCTGGGCCAAACAGGTCTGGGTGAAACCTTATTATCCCAGTCTTAAGTAACAGACAGGAGTTGAACTCTAGTCCCTCAGGCCAGTGTTAAATGAAGGTTCCATTGTCCTTTGTTGGGTCATATGGTAGGTTCACTCCCATTCCTCTGAGGGTCCTCCATACTGTTTTCCACAGTGGTTGCACAAGTTTGCAATCCCACTAACAATGTATTAGGGTTCCCACTTCTCCACACCCTCGCCAGCAGGTGTTGTTGTTCGTATTTTTTATGATTGCCATTCTGACTGGAGTTAGGTGAAATCTCAGGGTAGTTTTGATTTGCATCTCTCTGACTGCTAATGATGTGGAACATTTCCTCATACATTTATTGGCCATTTGTATTTCTTCTTTTGTGAAGTGTCTATTTAGATCCTTTGCCCATTTTTTGATTGGGTTATTTGCTCTCTTGGTTGCAATTTTCTTGAGTTCTTTGTATATCCTAGATATTAAACCTCTATCTGAAGTGTAACTAGCAAAAATTTTCTCCCACTCTGTAGGTCCTTTGTCCACAGTGCAGTAGATGACAGCCTCTTTCCAAGAGACACCTCCCAGGCTGGGGCTTCTCGAAGTAATGGAGATTCTTGGCCATGAGGCTTTGCTCTCAATTGGCACAACTTCCTATCCCCCAAAGAAGAGCGGGCTGTGCTGCCCATGGTGGCGCAGTACTTGAGAGGCTGAGACAGGAGGAGGGGAGAGGGTGGGGAAGAGGAGAAGAAGGAGGAGGAGGAGGAAAAGCCATCCCTAGACCTATCAACTGAGCAGACAGAAGATTGACTAAAATATTCTGGGCATGCTAAATATATGTTGAAAGTGAAAAAATAGAAAAAAATGAAATCCACCCCTAGGAAGGCAGGGACCTCTGGAAGTGAACTGACAGAGACGCACAACAGCCCCACTGTGCCTGTTCTGTCCTGAGGAAGCTGAGCCCAGAGAGGACATGGTTCTTTTGCAGATGACCTGCCTGTGAGTAGCCTGAGAGGAATCTGATGCTGAGTTTCAAGACCAGTGCTGTCCAAGAGAAGTACAAGGTGAATCATTTCCTTAATTTTATGTCATCTAGTAGCCATCTTAGAATGGAAAAAAGAGGCATTTTTTTTTTTTTTTTTTTTTTTTTTTTGTGGTACTGGGGATTGAACCCCAGGGCATTCTACCTCTGAGTTACACCTCCAGCCTTGTTTTTTATTCTTTATTTTGAAACAGGGTCTCACTAAGTTGCAGAGAGCCTCACTAAGTAGCTGAGGCTGGCCATAAACCTGCAATCCTTCTGTCTCAGCCTCCCAAGTACTGGGATTACAAGTGTGTGCCACCACACCCGCCCAAAATTAATTTTTTGAATATGCTGGAAATTGAACCCAGAGACATTCTACCT
>PVLC010035141.1:0-16503 GCA_004027655.1 Graphiurus murinus | reverse complement strand
ACTTCCTTCAATGCTTCTGTTTGGTTTCTCTTTAGGTCTTCGAATTCTCTGTTTATTTGTTCCTTTATGTCTTCCTTTATTTCTTTAAAGCTCTGCCTACATTCTTTCTGAAAATCCTGTATTGTTTCTAGTATTAAAGATCTGAATTGTTCTTCTGGTAGTCTCTGCCATTCTGGGTTGGTGAGATCTGTTATTGAGGTGTTGTAGTGGCTCATTGTTTCATTGTTATTTCTCCTTCCCATGATTCCCCTGTTCTTTGATTTATATCTTTGCTGTTCTTGCAAGTTTTCTTGTCCAATCTCTGTAGTTGTGGTTTAGGGGTGACAGGGTGTGTTCAGAGATAGAGTTTGGGTGAGAGGTCACTGTAATAGATGCAGGGATAGGGCAAAGAAGGGGGTAAAGATTAGAGATGGTAGATATTGATATGTGACAGGAAACAGAGGAAAAGGAAAGAGAGGAGGTAAAGTATAGTAGACAGGAATATGCGGGGGGCTTGTAAAAGGGGTAAGGAAGGGGTTCAATGACCTAAGTGAGAGATAACAAAGCAATTATTCATCCAAATAAACATAAACAAATCAAAGCAATAACAGAATTTAGACAGATCAAATTTGAAAACAACACCAGAGGAGAATGAAAAAAAACAAAACAAAACCAAAAACCAAAACCAAAAAACAAGAAACAAAACAAAACAAAACAAAACCAAAAAAGAATAAAAACCCCAAAATCTACAAATAGCAAAGAGACACTAAAACCAATGCTCTGATAGTTCGTAAGTACCGAGCTTAAATTTTCACATGTGTCTTTGGCGTTTTTTATTTATTTATTTATTTATTTATTTATTTATTTATTTATTTATTTATTTATTTTAATTTGCTCTGTCAGTGCAGGCAGAAAATTGCCCACTGCTAGTTTATGTCTCTGGACTCTCCACTGGGTCTGGCTGCATCTCTGACTCTGCTTTTTGCTTTAGCAGTCTTTTAAAAGCCAGGCCTTTCCAGATACCCTGTGTGCACTGGGTTCCTCCACTCTTCTGGCCCTGTCGAGGCTCTAGCAGGGCAGATGGCTGAGTCTATCCTTTGTTTTGTGAATCCCGCACCCTGCACCCAAGGTGCGCGTGGCTTGACTTATGTCTCCCTGCAGCTCCGCCTGTTCCCGTTCTGATGGCTGGGGGCGCAAATGGACAATGATGGTCTGTGTAGCTAGCAGGAAGTCGGTGGGAGGGGCTGTCGGCAAAGATGGCAGCCGCCGTTCCCAGCGCATGCATGCTTGGTTCTCTGCTGTTCGGCCTGTTCCACCTCCTGGACAGCTGCTTCAGGCTCACTTTTCCATCTCTGGAGCAGAGCGCGGAGGCAGACCTGCCTGCTCGGCCTTCTCTAGTCGCTGGGGGGAGCAGGTTGGTGATAGTCTGGCTAGATGGCAGGAAGCTGGTTGGGAAGGGCTAGCAGGGAAGATGGTGTCCGCTGTTTCATGGCACGCCGGCTCCCGCCGGCTCCCCCTGTTCCTCCTGGACTCAGATCCTCTGCTCCCGTTTCACGCTCATGCTTCCGTTAAGAAGCTATGTCTTATTTCAAGCTCTTGGCGGTCACAGTTCTGTGCTGAGGTGATGTGCTGGGACAGACCCCAGACCCCCAGGTGCTTATGCTGAATGCCCCATGTGTTCTGGTCTCCGCCTGGGTGCAGCGTGGTGTGCCGGGGGTGCTGTGTCCTGGGGTTTGCTGTTCTCAGCGTCTGGGTGGTCCCCACGGCTCCTGGTCCTGTTTTTCCACAGCCTACTTCTTCGCTGCAGAGCCCGGCAGAGCCGGGCTGGCGGGGGTCCGCGCGGAGCGTGGATCGCTGCGTGGTGGCGTCCTTTGTTGTCCCTGCTCTGCTTTCTTGATCTTCTTTATTTGTTTGTGGTTCAAATTTTGCTTTTTTTCCTTCTGTTAAAAAGTTCTTTTTATGGTAAATTTAGATCCAAATCACAGCATTTGTGGAAAGACGTTTCACTCAGTCACCATCTTGGATCCTCCCTTTAGTGTTTTCTAATGAGACTAATTGTCCTTTACAGAATCACCTTCTTGACAGAAATCATTATATATGCAATTTTATCAGTAACTACTCACATTTGGGCAGTTAATATTTTTCTCTTTTTAAACTTGTACATTTTTCAATATTTTATTACCTACAGTCATTCCAAAGAAAGAGAAATGAATACATTTGTCTATTTACATTGCTACACCATATTCTCAATGACATGTTATTTATTCTCATCAAGCTTAGTAGTAGAATATATTAATATATTTTTGTCTAGCTGAACATTTGAATACAATGGTAATAAGGCAAACCAAAAACAATTCTAGACTTATACCATAAAATATTAATAAATGAAACAGCCCATGTATTCTGTACTGACTTCAAAGCTGAATTATATTGGCCAACCAAACCGAATGGTCTGAAACTTAACCACTAGAGATTATACACTCCACTCAAATAATAATCAACTCCCCAAAATACCTTAGAACTGGAGTCAGATAATTTTTTTCTGTGAATGAGCAATAGTAAATATTTTAGATTTTGTAGACCAAAATGTAGCTATGTCATTGTAGCATCAAAGAAGTTAAGAAGATAGTGGTTGGACATGTTAAAGTTTCCATAAAACTTTATTTGGAACCCAAGTGGCTAGACACATTTGTTTCATAGGCCGTAATTTTTGAACTTCTGATGCATGCAGAAGATCTGGATAATATAGTTAATATAAATTCATAAATAAAATATAAACATATGTATATGATGTTAGTATTTTATTTATATGAATATAAATATGCTTTTTATAACAGCATCTACACTACAATAGATCCAAACCATTTACTAGACCTTTCCAAATATCTCAGTAAATTTATAAAATGGAAATGTGGGTAGTGAAATTATATGGCCATATGGCAGGAAATGTAAAAGTGGCATATTTAAAATGTAATCTACCTATAGGCTTGGGGGGAAAACAAACTTCCCTAATGTATGCATGTGGAGATAAAAAGAAAACCAAGATGATACTTTCAGAATATTTAAATTATAGCAAAATATAAAGATTTTCCCATAACTATGCCAACGATTGGATATATCAATCTTTTTATCTTTGCCATGATAGGCAAGAAACTGTGCAATGTTATTCTTTTAATTTGCATCACTTATTTATAATGTTGAATATCTCTTATATGCTTTCTTAGCATGATTATTATGGGAAAAGTTACAGAGGAACATTTTCTTATTGGATATTAACATTATACTTAATGGTGAAAAATTAAATCAGGAATAAGAAAAACATTGCTATATAGTCAAGGCATTAAGACAAAAATGGTTAAGATAGTTACAACTGTTAGAAAAGAAATTAAATTATTATATAAATATAATTATAAATTATTTTATTTACAGAATTTATGATCCTAATTATAAAATAAATTGAAAAACTCTTTACAAAGTAGTTCATGCAGGTTCCACACATTAATTATTCATGTAGTTGTAAAAACTACTAGGCACTTAACCAAAAAGATATTAAAACTTAGTTATATTGGATCAAAAATAGGAAGAGTGATGACTGAAGACAGAATATATCCTGGAATAGGTCAAACTAACATATCCTTCCATTCTGCATGTATATGCTATAATTCATTCATCCATGCTGGGATGCTTATTCCTCCAAGAACACACCAAAACATTTTCAGTCTTCACATCTTTTTACTTTTGCATCACTCTACCAAAACCATTTTCCATATACGTGTGGCTTCTTGTTCTTCCATGTTTCATCTCATATCTTCAGAATACTTTCTTGAACATTCTGTCTAAAATAGTCACCCTCCTACTACCATCCTGCATTATCCCAGTGACTTTTAAAAATGTGTCCCTATACCCAGAGCATGAACATCATCTGCTAATTTGTTAAAAATGCAAATTCTCAGACGTCACCCCAAAACTACTGAATTATAAATTCTGAGGTTGGGCCCCAGCAATCTCTGTTTTAAGAAGCCCCCCAACTAACTATGATGGGCACTTCATTTTAGTAACCATTGCTCTACTGTTATTTTATTTTATTCATAGCTAGTGACAGAATATGAATTTGTTTTATCTGTCTTATTTTTGTGTGTTTTATTACTGGAATACACATTTCAAGAGGTCAAGGACTTTGAGTTTGTTCAGTGCTGTGTCCTTGTGCCTAGAAAAGTACCTGCCTGACATATGAAAGATACTAAAAAGTATTTGCTAAAAAGGACACCAAAATATTAGTAATGCAGCCAGGTGTGGTGGTGCACATTTTTAATCCCAGTACATGGGAGGCTAAGAGCGGAGGATCTGGGTTCACCACCAGACTCAGCTACTTAGTGAGGCCCTCCACAACTGTGGCTTCTTGTCATGTGCATACATACTTTACATAAACATTTGTCCCTCACAGCTAACCTCTAAGCTAAGTACAATTATTCTCTTCATTTTACAGATTTGAAAGTAACTGAGTCATAGAGAGAATAAATCATCTATTCAAACTTCAAAAGTATGCAATCTCCTTTTAGAATCCATGATCATATCCATTGTATTTCCTTTTGAGTCAGTCACTACAACATAAGCTTGTTATACAAATAGTGTCTCCCACTTAGAGTTTAATTGTAAGGTGTCAGTATGCTAAAAACAAAACCCCCTCCCAGCAGAGACAGAAAAGGACAGGAACAAAAGAGACTAATGGGACAGAAAACCCCATGATAACACATTCACACACTCTTGTGTTATTTTGCAAAATGCAATCAGATCAGTCCAGAGGAAATCTCCTCTTGCCCTCCAAGACTATCACCTCACAGGTGCAAGTGCCTTAAATGACTCATAGGGAACATTAGATGTGACCTTGGAAGAGCTGTAGATGCTGCACATTACGTGATGCAATGTGAAAAAGGGCTGGGGAAAGCAAAGCAAAACCTAACAGGACCTGGAGTTGAGGCATGTTTCCTACAATGAAAATATAACATACAGAAAATATGAAGCTTGAGAATATACAAAATTTAAAGTATTTTAATTTCTGCCTCTTTCCTTTCTAAATCTAAACAACCAAAATATTGTTTCTGCCAATTTTAGTATTAGACAGAAAAAGATTTAATAATTCAATAAGTAGTGTTTTCCCATTTTTAAATGACATTTATATTAGACTTTACTGCATTGAGATTTTCACCCAGAAACATTAATATAAGAATACAAAAAAAGAAGCACTATATTCTTTTTTTTAAAAAAAATTATTGGTGCATTGTAATCATATATCTTGTTAAGTACAAGCTGGTAAAGGCATACATGCACACATTTCTCATTTAACACTTCCCCAATTCCTGCTCCACTCCCTTGCCTCCCTCCTTCTCAAGTTCAGTTTAGTGATTAACTTTGTATGTTTGTGAAAGTACATCATGTGCATTAGGGTGTTTCCCCCATATCACCTGCAGTTAAGTAATCTTCTTTGCTTAGCTGAGGTTTCTCTTTCTTCATCAAGAGTCCCTCTTATGTCCCACTTTTCCCCTAGCTTCCGCATATTAGGGAGAGCATACATTTTTTTTTTAATTTTTGTGACTGACTAATCTCACTTAGCATAAAGATTTCCAGTTCCATCCATTTCCCTGCAAATTACATGAGTTTGTTTTTCTTTACAGCTGAGTAAAATTCCATTGTGTGCATATCCCATTGTTTTGTAATCCATTCATCTGTTGATGGACAGCTTGGTTGGTTCCAGAGTTTGGCATTGTGAATTGTCCAGCTATAAACATAGATACACATGAATCAGTCTGATAGTTTGGTTTCCATTAGTTTGGGTAGATACCCAGAAGTGGTATTGCTAGATCATATGGTAGGTTCATTCCCATTCACCTGAGTATCCTCCATACTGTTTTCCAAAGTGGTTGCACTAGTCTGCAATTCCACCAAAAATGTATAGGGTTCCCACTTCCCCACACCCTCGCCAGCATTTGTTGTTGTTTGTGTTTTTGATGATTGCCATTCTAATTGGGGTTAGGTGAAATCTCAAGGTAGTTTTGATGTGTATCTCTCTGATTGCTAATGATGTTGAAAATTTCCTCATATATTTATTGGCCATTCGTATTTCTTCTTTTGTGAAGTGTCTATTTAGATCTTTTTATATTTTTATTGGATTATTTGTTTTCTTAGTGGTGAATTTCTTGAGTTCTCTGTATATCCTAGATATTAGTCCTCTGTCAGAGGAGTAGCTGGCAAAATTTTTCTCCCACTCTGGATTCTCTGTTCAGGTTCTTGATAGTTTCCTTTACTGCACATAAGCTCTTCAGTTGTTTGTGCCTTTGGAGTCTTGTTGAGAAACTTTGTCCTGTGCCTATGTGTTCAAGTTTTGGACCTATGCCCTCTTCAAGTAGCTGCAAAGTCTCTGGCTTGACCTCCAGGTATTTGATCCATCTTGAATTGACTCTTGTGCAGGGTGAGAAAGTCATGTTTATTTACATTTTCCTACATATGGTTAACCAGTTTTGCCAACACCATTTGTTGAAGAGGCTTTTTTTCCAGAGTGTTTTTGGGCTCCTTTGTCAAAATCAGCTGATTATAAGTGTGTGGGTTTGTATGTGAGTCTTCTATCCTGCTCCATTGGTCTTTGTGTCTGTTTTGTGCCAATACCATGCTGTTTTTATTACTGTGGCTTTGTAGTATAGTTTAAAGTCAGGTATTGTGATGCTTCCTACATGGTTCTTGTTGTTAAGAACTGCTTTGGCTATTCTGGGATTTTTGTTGTTCCAAATGAATTTATGGACTGATTTTTTTATGTCTGTGTGGAGTGACCTTGGTAATTTATGGCTATTGCATTGAATCTGTAGATCACTTTTGGAAGGATGGCCATTTTGATGATATTTATTCTGTCTACCCAAGAGTATGGAAGATCTTTCCATCTTTTAAGGTCTTCATCGATTTCTTTTTTCAACTTTTTTTACAGATCTTTTACTTCCTTGGTTAGGTTTATTCCTAAGTATTTTCTTTTCTTTTCTTTCCTTATTGCTCTGGCTAGAGTTTCAAGTACTATATTGAATGGAAGTGGTAAACTCTTTATTGCTGTTTCTATCTGTTTGATTGCTATTGGTCAGTTTGTTTTCTATATCTTCTTGATGTTCTTTATTAAGAAAAAAGAATAAATATGTCGACAATAAAAAATTATATGCCAAAGGATGCATAACCTATGCATATTTAATATGTGAGTTCCATTTGATTCTTTACAAAGGAATGTGTTTCCCTTATAAAATAGCCTGATATTTAAAAAATTCCTTCAAGGACCCAAATCCCTAGGTATATAATTGCCAGGCATATGTACTTAGCTGGCCTATATTGTACTTACACAAGCAAAAGCATCCTAAATAACCACTCTATTTACTGTACTTTATACTATAAACCTTGTCTACTCACTTTTTCCATCACAATTTTTGCTTGTTGATTTTAAATAGATGTTCTAGTGCCCCAGTAAGTGAGAGAAACATAGAAGTTAGTCACTATTTACTTGGTGAGTTTGAAAGATTACTAACCAGAGAATTGTGCAAATCATGCCAGATATGACACTCTTCAAATATTCAGAGCCAGAAACTATGTTTCCTTCTATTCCACCAACTCATTTATTAGGACAGCCTAAAAGACTAAAACACGTCTATTCTCCAAGAATTATAGCCCAGTTAGGAAGGTAAGATGTTTCAATGAATAATTCCAATACAAGGTAAGTATAACAGTTCCTCATTTAACTTATAATATTCAAGAGTAGGGGGAAAAGTCCTTTGAGCTAAAAAGAGCTAGGGAAAAGTAGTTGGGCAAGATGGCATCTGAGTGAAACACATCGCCCTAGGCGCTGAGAGCTCAAAAATCAAATCTGCCAGAAAAGCAGCTTCTTAACAGAAGAAAAAAATCAATAAAAAAGTGAAATTTGAAATACAAAGAGACTGGGGTCATAAGATAGCGGTCCAGGGAGAGCAAACGAGTCCAGCCACATGGCGGCTCAGTGCCAGGCTGTGAGCCACAGTAGCCAGCCAGATGCTGGGGTCTGCTAACACTGCTGCGGATCCAGCAACAAGAAGTGGAGGAAGTGACTCCAGAACTCCGCACCCTGCCCAGGTGGTGATCCTGCACTTTTCACAGCGACTGGAACACATGGAATGACCAGATGGCTAGCGTAAGCCCCCGCGGGACCACCCCTGCTCACCTCTCTCGCCAGAGCCAGAACAGCGAGCGAATGCACTGCGGAGCTTGAATTAAAACTGCCGAAAATGCAGCTTCTTGACAGAAGGAAAAAGGAACAAAGCTGCAGAAGAGAGAACAAGGCAATGAGAGCAGCTGATCAGAACTCAGGAAGAACAAGGGAACCAGAGCATGCCATGAACCACGGCTGCCATTTTGCGAGCCTCCATTTTCCCAGCCAGGATTCTGCCAGCTACTCAGAGCTTCATTGACCTCCTGTGCCCCCAGTGACCAGAGGTGGAGTAAGCAACTACAAAACTCCATACCATAATCAGGCAGCATTTACCCGCAAGTTCAACAGCGAGCAAGAACACCTGGAACAATCATCTTAAGCCAGTGCTGAGGTCACCCAGCTCACCCCTCTCACCGGAGCCAGAGCAGAAGGGATCTATAAGTTTAATTGCACCCCCAGGGTCCAGGGGCCCCTATACAAAGGACAGACTCAATCACTCACCCTTCTAGCAATTAGATAAGAGCAGAAGTGCAGGAAGAACCCAGTGCACAAAGGGCATCTGAAAATGCCTGGCATTTAGACTGCACGCATGCCACCAGAAAAGGTGAGGTGAGAGATGCAGACAGGTCCTGTGGAGAATTCAGAGACACAAGCTTGCAGCGGGAGATGCGTCAGCAGAAGCCCCTGCCTGCACTGACAGAGCAAATAGAAATGCCAGAGACACACTTGAAAATTTAAGCTCTGTACTTATGAATTAGCAGGGTTTTTGTTTTTGTTTCTTTGTTTCTTTTTCTTTTTTTTGGTGTTATGTCTTATCTGTTTTTACACTGTTTTCATTTTGTTTTGCCTTGATGTATTTATGTTTGTCTGGATGATTGTTTGCTTTATTATTTCTTGTTTAGGTTGTTGAATCCCTCCTTATCCATTTTACAACTTCCCTCCCTCTCTTCCATCTATATTCCTCTCCTCAACACTTTTCTTCTTCTCTTTTCTTTTTCCTTTTTCTCCTGTCTCATATCAAGACCATTTCATACTACCACACTCAAAATTCTATATTGACTACCAGAATCCCCCGACATATCTACCATCTCTAATCATTACCATATATCACCTCAACAAACTCAACCTCCTATTCCACTGGACCATACCCTCTACTTTACTCTATACTTGAATTCATCACTGTGACTTCTCACCCAAACTTCACCACTGAACACAATCTGTCTGTGTATATACCAGCAGACACCTCTAAACCCCCACTACAGAGATTGGACGAGAAAACCTGCAAGAACAGCAAAGATACAAATTTAAGAACAGGGGAACCATGGGAAGAAAAAATAGCAAAGAAACAATGAGCCACCATAACCCATCAATAACAAATCTCACCAACCCAGAATGGCAGAGATTACCAGAAGAGCAATTCAGATCTTTAATACTAGAAACAATACAGGATTTTTGGAAAGAATGTAGGGAGAGCTGGAAAGAAATAAAGGAACAAATAAACAAAGAATGTGGTGATCTAAAAAGGAACCAAAGAGAAGCATTGAAGGAAGTGAAAGATGAAATAACTGAAATGAAGGCATCAGTACAAACTATAAACAATAGAGTAGACCACATGGAAAATAGAATATCACTCTTAGAAGATGACCATTCCAAAAATGAATCCATAGTCCATAATTTGGAAAAAAAATTCGACACTATGAATTGCACATTGAAGAGATCTGGGCCAATTGTAAAAGAGCAAACCTAAGAATCCTAAGAATAATAGGCATAGAAGAGGGATTAGAAGTTGAAACTTATGGAATAAACAATCTTTTCAAAGAAGAAATATCAGAGAATTTTCCAAATGTAGAAGAGAAGTCAACACACAGGTTCAGGAAACATACAGAACTCCCTGGTGACAAGACCAAAGAAGAGGTTCACCACGACACATAGTAATCAAATTGACCAATGTAGACACTAGGGAGAGAATTCTAAAGGCAGCAAAAGTAAAACGCTAAGTGACATTTAGAGGCAAACCAATCAGAATCACTCCAGACCTCCAAAATCAAGTCATGAAAGTCAGGAGGGGCTGGAGTAACATATTCCAAACTCTAAAAGAAAAAACTTGCAGCCAAGATTCTCCTACCCAGCAAAACTCTCTCATAAAATTGACGGGGATATAAAAATCTTCCATGACAAAGAGAAACTGAAAGAATTTATGTCTTCCAAACCACCACTGGAGAAAACACTCAAAGAGATTAACTACAAAGAAGAACTAACAAGTAAACATCAGAACCAGAGAAACAATAATTTCCGGGAAGCAAACAATTAATCAAGAAGAATAAACACCACCTAAAACAGAAGTCAAAACTCAAAATGTTAGGAATTAAAAATGATCTCTCAATAATCACACTGAATATAAATGGTCTCAACTTCACAATAAAAATGCACAAAGTGGCAAAATGGATCAAAACCCAGAACCCATCTATATCCTGCCTGCAAGAAACACACCTTACAAGCAAAGATTCCCACAAACTAAAGGCGAAGGGCTGGAGTAAGGTAATTTATGTCAATGGAACCTGAAGACAAGCAGGAGTAGCAATCATGTCAGATAAATTAGACTTCAAGCCTAAACTTACCAGAAGAGACAAAGCATGTCATTTTTACTAGTAAAAGGAACAATAGAGCAAGAGGAAATAACAGTTATCAATATCTATGCCCCAAACATAGGTGCAGCCATTTTAATAAACCTAACACTGTATGATATAAAGACACACATAAATCCCAATACACTAATATTGGGAGACTTCAGTACTCCTCTCACTTCTCTAGATCGATCTTCTAAACAAAGGTCAGTAGAGACGCCTCAGACCTAACGAATATCATAAACCACATGGATCTATTAGACACATATAGACTCTTTCACCCAAATACAGCTGAATTCACACTTTTCTCAGCTGCACATGGAACCTTCTCCAAAATCGACCACATCCTGGGCCACAAAGCCAGCACTGGCAATCTCAAAAAATGTAACATAATTCTCTGCATCTTTTCAGACCACAATGGAGTGAAACTAGAAATAAACTCTAAGAAGACCCAAAGTAACCATGTAAACACACGGAGACTGAACACCACATTGCTGAATGAGGATTGGGTCATAGAAGAAGTAAGGGGAGAAATTAAAAAATTCCTAGAAACCAATGAAAACAGGATACAACATATAAAAACCTCTGGGACACTTTGAAAGCAGTACTAAGAGGAAAATTTATAGCACTGAGTGCCCACATAAGAAGAACAGAAAATCACCAAATAAATAACCTAATGACACAGCTCAAAGCACTCAAAAAACAAGAACAGTCCAACCACAAAGCTAGTAGAAGACAGGAAATTATGAAAATCAGGGCAGAAATTAATGAAGTAGAGAATAAAAAGATCATACAGAAAATCAACAAAACCAAAAGCTGGTTTCTTGAAAAAATAAACAAGATAGATAAACCATTGGGCAACCTAACCAAAAGAAAGAGAGAATCCACCCAAATTACCAAAACAAGTGATGAAAAAGGTGATATTACCACCAACAGTATGGAACTACAGAGGATCATCAGAAACTATTTTGAAAAATTACACTCCAACAAAATGGAAAATCTAGAAGACATTGACAAATTTCTAGACACATATAACCTCCCTAAATTGAGTCAAGAAGATACAGAAAACTTAAACCAACCAATAGTAATCACAGAGATAGAAACAGCAATAAAGAGATTACCATCAAACAGAAGCCCAGGGCCAGATGGTTTTCCAAGTGAATTTTATAAAAGCTTTATAGAAGAGCTAATCCCAATACTCCTCAAACTACAGATTTAATGCAATACCCATTAAATTACCGATGTTACTCCTCACAGACATAGAAAAATAAGTCCTTAAATTCATTTGGAACAACAAAAAGCCCAGGATAGTCAAAGTAGTCCTTAGCAACAAGAACCATGCAGTAGGTATCACAATACCTGACTTTAAACTACAAAGCCACAGTAATAAAAACAGCATGGTATTGGTACAATAACAGACACATAGACCAATGGAGAGGAATAGAAGTCTCAGAAACAGACCCACATGCTTACAGTCAATTGATTTTTGACAAAGGAGCCAAAAATAGACACTGGAAAAAGGGTAGCCTCTTTAACAAATGGTGTTGGCAAAATTGGTTAACCATATGCAGGAAAATGGAAATAAACCCCACTTTCTCACCCTGCACAATAGTCAACTCAAGGTGGATCAAACACATGAAAGTTAGGCCAGAGACCTTGCAGCTACTTGAAGAGGTCATAGGACCAACACTTCAATACATAGGCACAGGTCAAAACTTTCTCAATAAGACCCTAAAAGCACAAGCAATTCAAAGGAAGATCAATACATGGGATTGCATTAAACCAAAGAGATTCTGTGCAGCAAAGGAAACTATCATGAACCTCAGCAGAGAGCCCACATAGTTGGAGAAAAATTTTGACAGCTACTATTCTGATAGAGGACTATTATCTAGGATATACAGAGAACTCAAGAAACTCACAGCTAAGAAAACAAACAACCCAATCAAAAAATGGGCAAAGGATCTAAATAGACACTTCACAAAAGAAGAAATACAAATGGCCAATAAATGTATGAGGAAATGTTCCACATCATTAGCAATCAGAGAGATGCTGGTGAGAGTGTGGAGAAGTAGGAACCCTAATACATTTTTGGTGGGATTACAAATTAGTCCAACCACTTTGGCAAACAGTATGGAGGATCCTCAGAAGAATGGGAATGAACCAACCATATGATCCAGCAATACCACTTCTGGGTATCTACCCAAAAGAATGGAAACCAAACTATCAGACCGACACATGTGTATCTACGTTTATAGCTGCACAATTCACAATTGCCAAACTATGGAAGCAGCCAAGATGTCCATCGACAGATGAATGGATTGCAAAACTATGGGATATGTACACAATGGAATTTTACTCATTCACAAAGAAGAACAAAATCATCTTATTTGCTGGGAAATGGATGCAACTGGAAAACATTGTTAAGTGAGATTAGCCAGTCACAAAGAGTAAAAAAGCATATGTTCTCCCTAATATGCAGATGCTAGGGAGAAGAAGGGGCATAAGAGGGTCTCCAGATGAAAAAGGAAAGACCCTTGATAAGCAAAGAAATTGGATGGGGATGGACCGAAGGGAATGGACGGGGGATGGGGTGGACACTCTAATGCACAGGATGTACTTTCACAAATATATCAAGGTCAATCACTAAACTGAACTTGAGAAGGAGGGGGGTGAGGGAGCGGGGTGGGAATTGGGGAAAAGTTTAAGTGAGAAATATGTGCAAATATGCCTTTATCAGCTTGTACTTAACAAAGATGTGTGTTTACAATGCACCAATTATTATATTAAAATTTTTTTTAAAAAAATTAAAAGAGCTGGGAAAATTTGATGGAGGTGGAAGTACCATAGAATATTTTCCTTTGTATAACTTCCCCAAAATACGATAAGGTTAGTACCCTTCTTATCTTTCTTTTAGAGATGAGGGAAGTGAACCATAGAGGGGGATGAGTAACATCCCCAAATTCAATAGCTCTTAAATATCAAACCAAGGACTTGAACCTAGGTAGTCTTTCTTTTTTTCTTCCTTTCTTTCCTTCTTTCTCTCTTTCTTTCTTTCTTTCTTTTTGTGGTAGTACTGGGGATTGAACCCAGGAAACAGAGTCTCTCCAAGTTGTGGTGGGGGTCTCTACTAAGTTATTGAGGATAGCCTGGAACCTGTGATATGAGTTTTTCTTATAGCAGTATATGAGGTACTTGTCAGAACAAAATGATTCTTGTGTTATCACTGCTTAGGATGACACAGAATTGATAGTCTCCACTAAGTTCCTTTCTGGGTGAACATGGCTACCTCGTTGCAGTATCCAAGACAACAAGTCTAGCAACCCTTCCTGGTCAGTTCAGACAATCAATATCAGTCTCCTTCAGTATCTCATGTTATCTCAGCCTTGTCATGTACAAAAGAAGCTATGGCCTCCTTAGAATGTTTTCAGGAAAATATTGTAGTTAATAGAAATAAATCTCAAACATAAATTTCAATGTTTACCTATGAGTGTCTCTCTCAAACACATGATAAGGGTCAAGTGTTTATTTCACAGCAAGCATCTATTATACAAATTCTCTTGCCACTAATGTACTCATGCATCCTGTGGCCACCTCTCTACTCCATCATTGTTCAGCTCTTCACACTTAGCTCCTGATAATGTTTCATATTCCAACATACAAAGTGCCTCCTGATAGTTGGCGGACAACATGAAGACTAGGGGATATTTCCTCAGCCCCTTGTTAATTTTCTCAACAAAATCCAACTCTTCTGGTCTCTCATTAGGACGTGGAAAAGGCATATTTGCTTATTCATTTGACATACGCACTGAGTACCTGCCATGTTCTCAGCACCATTCTAGGACCAAGGACAGACCTATGAATAAAGCAAAGAAGGATCTCTGCCCTCATGTGGTTTATATTCTAATGGATGAGCTCCTGTGTTAAGATTGTGAAGCCAGGTGAGGTGGCACACACTTGTAATTCCAGTACTTGGGAGGCTGAGACAGGAGGATCCGGGTTTGTGGCCAGTCTCAGCTACATAGTGAGGCACTCTGCAACTTAGTGAGACCCTGTTTCAAAATAAAGAACAAAAAATAGGGCTGGGGGTATAGCTCAGAGGTAGAATGCCCCTGAGTTCAATCCCCAGTACTGCAAAAAAGTCATTTAATCAGGCAACAGAGTATCTTAAGTGAGATGCACTATAAAATTTCTAATTTTTCCCCTCCTGGCTACCCCTCAGTGACCAGAACCAATTCTAGTTAGTCTTTACCAGAACCTATTCCTTAGACCATATATTTCAGCCATGTTTCATAGCTCAATTAAAATTATGTTAAGTGAGATTAGCCAGTTACAAAGAGTAAAGAAGCATATGTTCTCCCTAATATGCGGATGCTAGGGAGAAGATGAGGCACAGGAAGGTCTCCATATGAAAAGGAGAGATCCCCAATAAGCTAAGAAGTTGAATTAATTCCAGTGGATGCATGGGGCATGGGGATACCCTAAGGCACATGATGTTCTTACACAATCATGTCAAGGTCACTCACTGAACTGAACCTGAGGGGGAGGAAGGGCGAGGGAATGGGGTGCGAATTGGGGAAGGGGTCAAATGAGAATTGTGGAATTGTGTGCAAATATGTTGTTAACAACTTGTGCTTAACAAAGATGTATGCTACATTGCACGAATAACTACAAAAAAATAAGAACAAAATCATGTTATTTGCAGGGAAATGGAAGGAACTGGAAAACATTATGTTGTTAAGTGAGATTAGCCAGTCACAAAGAGTAAAAAAAGCATAGATTCTCCTTAACATGCGGATGCTAGGGAGAAGATGGGGTATGGGAGGGTCTCCAGATGAAAAAGGAGAGACCCTCGAAAGCAAAGAAGTTGATTTAACTGAAGGGGTTGGATGGGGGGAGGGGGCACACTAATGTATATCAAGGTTACTCACTAAATTGAACTTGAGAGGGAGGGAGGGCAAGGGAGCGGGGCGGGAATTCGGGCAAGGGGTCAAATGAGAATTGTGAGCTCATATATGGTTATCAATTTGTATCTAACAAAGATGTATGCTTACAATGTATGAATTAAAAAAAAAGAAAAGAGAAATAAAATACAGCTTATTAATTAAAAAAAGACAGATCCCAAATTTGCAAATGTATCCAACACTAATTATTACAATCATACATTGAAATTTTTTTTTCTGTTTGCCATTTCCCTTTGTGTGTTTTCCCCAGAAATCAGCAAAATAGGAGGAGTTCTGGGATAAACTTAGAGTATTACTGGATCCTTAAAATAATACTATTTAGTTACTTCTAAATTCCATCACTTTTAAGATACCTTAGTTTGTAGTAATGGTGTTATATAACCTGGAATATTTTGAGCATACTATTTTATAGCATACTATTTTCTATATCTTTTTCTTAGATTATCTACCTATTTCCTCCAGACATGTTACTTTGAGATGACATTTTCCATTTCCTCTTGCAGAGTTCTCTCCATTCTCAGCAAGCTGTCCCACAGTTAGCTGAGAAGATAGAAGCTGCTATCTCATAGCCTTATCCACCAATAATTACTGACCTCTGTCATCTCCAATGTCAAATAGTATTTTCATTTATTTATGGAGTGTAAGTAGAATAATGAATATGCTACCTACTGTCCATACAGGAGTAAACGTCAGGAAACATTCCTGTTCTTTTTTTTTTTTTTTTTTTTTTTTA
>PVLC010035140.1:0-16485 GCA_004027655.1 Graphiurus murinus | reverse complement strand
CACCAAGTGCTGTGTGCATGTATTTCAATGTCAACATGATTTACATTATGATGTGAGACCATAATGCACCAATAAAAGCACATTAAAAAAATTTCTGGCTATACATGAGAAAATTATATTTGTGTCCCTGTGCTCTCCTCCATTCAGTTGTTTTGTTCCGCCCTTTTCTTCCTCCTATGTTTGTTTCCTTCTTCCCTTTACTTCCCCTTATATTTCTTTGTCTCTTGGTTTCTTCTGACTTCTTTGGCTTCTACTGGTTGAACATATCAATATAGAATGACTCAACTTTTCTGAGTTAGAAGTATAACTAGTTACAGAAGGCATTTAAACAATCTCAGAACCTCAGTTCTGACAGTGAAGATGCAAGTAGTTACAATAAAACCTTTTAGTACTTGTAGGTGGTAGTTATTTGGTTTTTGGGCTTGAGAACATGTTTTATTCATTTTCGTGTCCTAAATATAATAGTAAATGGTGTGTGTGTGTGTGTGTGTGTGTGTGTGTGTGTGTGTGTTTTACTGTATTTTACTGGGGATTGAATCCAGGGGCATTCTACCTCCCAGGTATACCCTTACCCCTTTTTTAAATTTTTTTTTTTTTTGAAACATGGTCTCTCTCTAGGTTGCTGAGCGTCTCGCTAAATTGCTAACACTGGGCTCAAACCTACAATCCTCCTATCTCAGCCTGAGATTATAGTACTGAGATTATAGGCATGTGCCACTACACCCAGCTAGTTGTCCTTTCTTTAATTTTGTTTTTTATTCACCTGGGAAGAGACCCTAAAGAATTGGAGAATACTTAAAAAGTCAAAGAACTACTTAAAACCTAATTACTAGGGCTAAAGCTATTTTAATTAGTTTTGTATCTATGATTATATCAAAATTAATTAGGTTTACATTTCATATACATATTTTAGTATAGGTTAAGATAAATTTGAAAATCTAAGATTTGTTTCAAACTATTTTGCAACATCATATTCAGTAATGCAACATAAAACATCAACAGTACTCTGAATTTATTTTTCCTGTAATTAGTTCCTTGGTCAGTTTTTGGATAGATTTGAATATCTGTTGTAAATTCTTTTTAAAGTTTTTTGCATTTTAGTTGTAAAACACTAAATGTGCCTGGCAAATAATAGTGAATATACATGAGAATGAACATATGTTAGTTTTGTTTCTTTTTTAGCATGAATAGCAGCATAAAAAAAGTATCTGTACTTCTCTCCTTAAAGGGTTGATACATTAAGCTTTCCAAAGGAAACTGCTGAGATCCACATTTTTAGATTGTTGGCTTTAGCATTCCAAATAAATGGCTTTTGTGGTTAAGCTCTGCTCCCAATACTTTGTAATATTGAGTTATACTTATGGAAATTACTTATATTTTAGTCACATGTTCATCAAGAACCAAGTAAGAGAATTCCCTCTTGGAGTGGTCGCCCGATCTGGATGGAAAAGATGGTGATGTGCAGAGTAAAAGTTCCACACACATTTGCTGTTCACTCTTACGGCCGCCCCACAATATGTCAGTACTGCAAGCGGCTACTGAAAGGCCTCTTTCGCCAAGGAATGCAGTGCAAAGGTAGGATTGGATGCTTTCCTTATGTAAAGTTCATGTCTGTTTTTAATATAAAATATTTGTATTTCAGAAGCATTTGTTGAATAAATTGTTCTTAGAGTTAACGCACTATAGTGTGTGCGTATGTGTGTGCGTGTGTGTGTGTGTGTGTGTGTGAACAACTAATTATTAGCTGTAATGTTTGTACTGTATACCAAACACTGTGCTGAGAGGAAAAAACTTTACATACTCAATCATCAAAGCAAATGTATGTGAAAGTTGTTAGTAGTAATAGCAGTTATTTTCCATTTAATGTAAGTAAATTGCTTAAGATTACATAGCTAGTAAATTTTAAAAAATAGACTTTGGATCTATAAAGGTATGGCTATTTAACCTGTGTGCTTTACAGCTTTAACAGACTTGGCTTAAGCTTTTTTATTAGAGCCAGGTACTACTCAAAATAAAAATGATGCTTTCCTCTTTTTATTAAGTAGTCATACAAACACACAAATGTAAACATGCTATAGGATTTGGGGGGGGGTATTTTTAATTATATAGCTAGGAGAACTGTACAAAAATGTCAGTCCAAAGAATAATCACATTGAAATAATAAGAGACCCTCGATAAACAAAGAAGTTGATTTAACCGAAAGGGATGGATTGGGGGGGAGCACCCTAATGTACATCAAGGTTACTCACCAAACTGAACTTGAGAGGGAGGGAGGGCGAGGGAGTGGGGTGGGAATTTGGGGAAGGGGTCAAATGAGAAATGTGGGCACATATGTCGTTATCAATTTGTACCTAACAAAGATGTATGCTTACAATGCATGCATAATTTAAAAAATAATAATAAAATAAAAAAATAAATTAAAAAAAAAGAAATAAGCAAGATATAGTAGAAGCCACTGAAATTATGAGGACCACCCTTATTTGGATACTAACACAACACCCCATTATAGTATTCCCAAAATATCTCTTAGTGAAAGAGATTTTTAGAATAATCAAATTTTTTCTTAGGTATTACTTTTATGCCTTTAGGGTGATTTTTATCACATATTTTTCTCCAGTGCTGTACAATATAGTGAACACTAAAATAGGGAGTTTGAGTGTCTTAAATTATTCATCATTAAGCTCAAGTAAGTGTTCTAACTACAATTTTGTGTACTTTTCTTCATGTGATTAATAGTTCTTGGTACCATACTTTTTTGTATAGTAAAAGTATATATAAGTTTAACTTACATATATAAAAAAGAAAGCTTTTCTTCACAATATATAACATTATATGAAAGCATCAAATGGAGAACAGGTTGTACATTTATTGTCAAATACTTAAAAACGTTTAAATTTTATTTCAACAGCTTTTACTTTAAGTTAGTACATAAATTAATATTATAAAATATCACAAAAATGGCAAGCAACTATTGAGAGATGTTTTGAGGAAGAATATTAATAACACATGTACAAACCCTGGCTAACAGATCATCTTAGTAAAGATAGATAATCATGCTATACTGCTGTACAGAACAGAAATACTCTACAACCAAATGCAGAAAAGTACAATATTTAGTAGAACTAAAATAAGTAACATAGGTTGATTTTTTTTTTTTTTAAATAAAGCCTGTTAACTGCCATTGAGTTACTAGCTCAACATTTAATGATTCTAGAAGAATAATGTTTTACACTCATTGGTTTAGAAAAACACAGATTATATTTCTGAATAGCTAAGCTTTTTTAGTGATCAATAAAAGTAATCATAATTTATTTCAGTGATTACTGTTTTTTTGTTCTCTTTTGGTTTTGGTTTTGGAGATTGGACACAGGAGTACCTTACCACTGAACTACATCTCCAGCACTTTTTGGTTTTTGTTTTGAGATAGGCTCTCACTAAGTTGCCCAGGCTGGCTTTGAACTTGTGATCCTCCTACCTTAGCTTCCCAAACAGCTAGGATTACAGTTGTATACCACCACATGTTGCCTTGCGATTCCTGTATTTTGATAATATGAATTAAGATACTTAAAAAGTAAAATAGTCATCGTTTTCATTCATTCGTCAAGCTAAGGAAGAAAAAAATTAGGTTATAATGATTACACTGGATCAAGAACAGCTCTTTATTCGTTCATCTACTTATCTTTTTATTTTCTCCTTTGCTGTTTAAAAACTTTAAGGTAACTTGAAATCATATATAAAATATAATAAAGCATAAACAAATTACTAAAATCATGGTTAAGAGCATAAATAAAAATGCCTGCCATTGGAACCTACAGGTAGGCCATAGATTTGGCTGTAAATTTTCAAAGGGAAAAGTGGAACCTTGTTATTTTCAAAATTCTCAAAGTTTTTGAGATTAAAACCTAATCTCTTATTTAAGAGCTATGTAAGATATTAATATCACATGAAATTTTCCTAGAAGGCCTCATAAGGATCATGTTTTGTATAGTGCAAATCTTATCCATAAATTATTAATTTCATGAGATTTTTTTTCTTATAATGACCTCCAACCTATGCTGTTAACATGATACATAGGATTCCTTGATTCACAAGAGTTATAGAGCATTGTCAGTCAGGACTCAAAAGTATTTTTACCCAGTTTTGCTGATAGATTTCATTTAAGAGATAGTTATTTTTAATGTAATTTAGAAAGCTCATTAAGATATACATTTCTCAGCCGGGCATGGTGGCGCACGCTTGTAATCCCAGCATTCGGGAGGCTGAGACCAGAGGATCCAGGTTCGCGGCCAGCCTCAGCTACCTAGTGAGGCACTCTGCAACTTAGTGAGACTCGGTTTCAAAATAAAGAATAAAAATTAGGGCTAGGGATATAGCTCAGAGGTAGAATGCCCTGAGTTCAATCCCCAGTACCGCAAAAAAAAAAAAAAAAAAAAAAAAAAGATACACATTTCTCATCCCTACTCCCAGAGTTGCTGACATAGTAGTTGGCCTGGGGTGGGGCTCAGGAATTTTTGTTTCTAATTACCAAATGATGCTGATGCTGCTGATCCAGGGGCATAGTTTGAGAACCACTGAGTTACACAGTAGTGTTGAAAAGATTGGATCTGACTGGTGTGCAGTGCTAGATATTAACTCCGAGATTCTTCTAGGCCAAAGACAACCATTATGTAAAAATGTGCTTGAGAAGTTCAGCCCTTCCTCACATGGCTATATGTGAAAGCCCTTATTAGATTCCTCATGAATCTTTGTTGAATTTCAGTATCCTTTCTCCATATACATCAGGTCCTAATACTTAGGAATTAAAAAGATGTACTTGACAAAAATTAGATTGAAATTTATTGGCTTATAAAGCAGAGGTGCCAGATGTGGTGGCGCATGCTTGCAATCCCAGCATTAGGGAGGCTGAGACCAGAGGATCCAGGTTCGTAGCCAGCCTTAGCTACCTTGTGAGGCACTCCGCAATTTAGTGAGACTCTGTTTCAAAATAAAGAATAAAAAAATAGGGCTGGGGGTATATCTCGGAGGTAGAATGCCCCTGAGTTCAATCCCCAGTACCGCAAAAAAAAAAAAAAAAAAAAAAAAAAAAACAACAACAACAAAAAAAAAAAACCCAGAGGTTATGGAGAAAGGAATGTGAAGAAAGAGAGAGAAACATGGAACTTTTGCCATGTAACAAAAATAGTATTAACCTCATTTTACAGATGAAGAAACTGATCTCTCGTTGGGTTAAGTGACTTGTGGAAGGTTAAACAACTATTATTACATTGCATCAAGAGTTGAAACCAAACCTTTAGTCTAAGACTTCAGTTCTTAGTAAAGGAAAACACTATTATTGTTTTAGCAGCATAATCATTACTAATAATATTCCATCTGAAAGTGATTTAAAGAAGGCCTAGCCATATCTTATATTGCCTGGTTGTTCTCCATATAATAATAAGCCAAATATTTTTATTTTAGATTGCAAATTCAATTGCCATAAACGCTGTGCATCAAAAGTTCCAAGAGATTGCCTTGGAGAGGTTACTTTCAATGGAGGTAAAACTATTTTTCTTAATTTCTATAACAGCAGAAAAGGTCATGCTTCTTTTGTATATTAACTATATTAGGGATATATTTGCATGTTTTGTTTACTTTAAGGTTTTCTTCTGATTTAATAATCAAGCAAAATACAGAGATCAATGATGCTGTACATTTTTTAATAATTATGCCTTCCTATCTTTCCTCTAGCCACCTACCACTTGTAGTCTAAGATAGCCAATGATGCTACATACCATCTTCCATCTGTAGACATAAGAGGATTTGTTTTTAAAACTTGCTGTTGTTCTTACTCTTTCAAAGTTCCTATGTTTATTAACTGCTTACTATGCCAGGCACTATTCTAAACTCTGGAAATATATTGACATTTAAACACAAGAGCAATCCTTTGAGACAAGTACTGAGAGATGAGTAAACTTAGGCAGAAAGACATTAAATAACTTGTCCAAAAAAATACAGTCATTAAATGTAAGAACTGAAATTTGAACCCACGTGATCTGAAGCCATAGTCCTTAGCCATTAGAAGGCACTGTTCTGCCTCATCGTCTCTTTCTTCGTCAAATAGTCATTAACCAAATATTGTCCCTTTTGGGTTCTCCTTCTCCCTCTTCCTCCTCTCTTTTTCTCTCGCTCCTTTCACTCCCCCTCCCCCTCCCCCTTCCCCATATCCATTTCCTTTACCTTTTCTTAAAAGGAAGATGTAAGGGCTCAAATTTTTCAACATAATTTTTTCTTTAACAGTTTACATGACTGACTTTTATTTAATGAATGTAAGCAATTCTGTAGGCAAAGCATAAGGAATGAAAATTAAACTCAAGAGTTTAACATGGCTTGTTTTTTTGATTGCTGGTTGTTTGGGTCTATATAGGCTGCTATAACAAAATACAGTAGGCTGGGACGCTTATAAACAACAGAAATTTAATTCTCATAGTTCTAGAGGCTGGAAGTCCAAGGTGCTGGTATATTCTATGTCTGATGAAAGTCCATCTCCTGGTTCATAAATGGCACCTTTTATCTGCATCCTCACATGATGGAATGGGCGAATGAGCTCGGTTGGGCCTATTTTATAAGAACATTAATCTCAATCATGAAAGCAGAGCCCGCATAACCTAATTAATCTCCCAAAAGCCCCAACTTCTGACATCATTTACTTGGGAGCTTTTCTATATGACTGAAGTCTTCTAAATTTAGTTTGTGTATTTATATTTTTGTGCTTTTTCTACCTTTTGACAAATGGATATGGAATACTGTTTTTATTTATTTTAGTAGACATTTCTCTGATTACTAGTGAGTTTGGGCTTCTTTTCAAATATTTACTTCTTAGAGTTTTTTTTTTTTTCTTGTAAGTTGCCTGAAATGCTGTTATTTTTACTAGTTACTATAGATTTGGAGGAGTTGTTGATAATTGTACATACTCATCTTTTTTCATTGTGTGTTGTATAAATGCCTTCTGTCAGTCAGTGACTTAATCATATTAACAACTTATCTTTTTAGAGTCAGCTAGTGAGTCTGAAATCTATATCATCTTGTTTGTAATGATGTTGGGTATCATTTCATGTGCTTACTGGCCATTTTTATATCTTCTTTGGAAAACGCTCTTCAGGTCCTTTGCCCATTTAACTAAGTTACTTGAGTTGTAAAAGTTCTTCAACCACTATGCAAGTTCCTTATCTATACATAATTTACAGATATTTTCTCCCATTCTGTGGGCTCTCTTTTTACTTTCTTAAGGTATAGTTTGCCCCACAGAGGTGTTTTATTTTGATGAAATTCATTTTATTTTTTCTTCAGTCATTTAGGTTTTTGGTGTTGTATTGAAGAAGGCTTTGCCTAACCTAAGATCACAAAGATTTACTCCTATGTTTTCTCCTAAGAGTTTTATAGTTTTAACTCTTAGATTTTAGGTCGTGATTACTTTTTAATTTTTGTATATGGTTTAAGAAAGGTATCAGCTTTCTTTTGCATGTGGATACCCATTCTTTTTGGCACCATTTAAAAACACCATTTATTCTTTCCCCATTGCATTTTTTTGGCACTCTTATTGATGTTTTACTTTGCATATATATAATACCTTTTGCCATATAGAAATTTAAAATTCTAATATAATAAAATTAATTCTGTGCCTTAGAATCTGTGCATTTTGTATCTTCTTGTAGAAATGCCTTATCTTGAATTATAATGACATTTTTCTCTATGTTAAGAGTTTTAAAACTTTTTTCCTATTTAATAGACTACTCTGTTTAGATGTGATGTATCATTAATATGAAACTTTAAAATTCATTTAAAACTTTCCCAGAACCTTCCAGTCTGGGAACAGATACAGATATGCCAATGGACATTGACAGTAATGATATGAACAGTGATGGTAGTCGGGGTTTGGATGACACAGAAGAGCCATCTGCCCCAGAAGATAAAATGTTCTTTCTGGATCCATCTGATCTTGATGTAGAACGAGATGAAGAACCTGTTAAGACAATCAGGTAACACATATGCAAGTATTGTAGACTACTTCAAATGAAACGTCAGGTCAGGATCTCCACTAAGAAAAACCTATGTTTCTTTTAAGCAGAGCCTTAAATGTAGTTTAAAATCTGATTAAATTTTACCTAATTCTTCTATATGCACCACAGTATTTCTGAAATAAATTATATCACCTTTAAACTCCTCTCAAGGTGGGAAAGTTTGAAGATTTTTATTTTCTTAAAAGAAAAATGCTTTATTTAAATAGAGTCAGATATAATACCTACTGCTAGAGCAGCCACCACAAGTACTCGTGTTAAACTGTCAGTTAAAGCAGCCAGTTTCTTCACCCAGGCAGTTTACCTGATAATAGGAACAGCAGTAAAGACTATATTCCTGAGAATGTTGCACAAAGATGATGGTGGTAAAATCAGGGGTGTTTTTCATATTGCCACAATTAATCTCACTATTAGCATTTTTTAAAAATGTTACAGAACTATAAAACTTTTTAAAATATCCCACTGTGTTTATATAAATTCATTATGTATAGCCTGTAAGACACAGTACTTTGTAGCAAGATATAATCATTTTGGCAGATTTTGTTTTTCAGGTTTTCATCGGCAATGCGTTACTTAGAGAAAATGTGTTCATTTATCAATTTTACATGGCTGAATTACTATTTATTCACTTTGGTTTATCATTAAATTATAACTTTTATTATTAGTAGTAACTGATGTTTACTCATTTTGGAAAGTATTAAAGAACCTAGCTTGTTTCCTGATTATATATATTTCATAGTTTAAGAGAAAGTATGTAACTGTTTATAACTCTTAATTGCAAGACAGTATATTTTACATATGCATACACCAAATTGTTCTTTTTCCCCAGCTGTACTTACTGACCTATATTTCAGTATAATCTGACTTGATTCCTTATATTGTTTTTTTATTTTCTCAATTACTATCTATATTTTCCTTTAAATATCTTCCACTGAAAATAATTTTTGCTAATAGTGGAATTGACTGAATTTGTGAATTTGAGTATATGTGTTTTGCATTGTTATGAATTTGTTTAATCTATCATGCTGTCTATGGCAGGAAAACTCCTCATCAGCAAACCCAAAGCAAACCCAAAGCAACCCTTATCTAGGCTCTGTATCTTCTAGTTGGGGCAGACCCCTTCTGCTCTGTGCATTGTTTTCCTATTCTTTTGTGACCCTTCAAAAAAGATTCATGACAAATAATAATTATTTACAATAGTATCTTACTCTTTTATAAATTAACTATGTATCATAATACCAGCTATATTCTTCTTAAGTCTTTGTCTTCCTTAGCTATTTTGAAAAATTTTAGCTGAGTTATCTTTAAAAAGGCTTGGTGAACATATAGTATTTTTTTTTCCTGTTTTGCTTTGTTTTCTGCAGCCCTGGGGATTGAACCAGGGGCATTCTACCTCCAAACTATATCCCCAGCCCTATTTTTTATTATTCATTTTGAACATATAGTATTTTTTTTTTTTTTTTTTTTTTTTGCGGTACTAGGGATTGAACTCAGCGGCATTCTACCTCCGAGCTACACCCCCAGCCCTATTTTTTATTCTTTATTTTGAAACCGGGTCTCACTAAGTTGCGGAACGCCTCACTAGATAGCTGAGGCTGGCCGCGAACCCGGATCCTCCGGTCTCAGCCTCCCGAATGCTGGGATTACAAGCGTGCGCCACCACGCCCGGCTGAACATATAGTATTTTTTTTTTCCTGTTTTGCTTTCTTTTCTACAGCCCGAGGGATTGAACCAAGGGCATTCTACCTCCAGACTATATCCCCAGCCCTATTTTTTATTATTCATTTTGAAACAGGGTCTCACAAAGTTGCAGAAGGCCTCACTAAATAGCTGAGGCTGGCCACGAACCTGCAATCCTCCTATCTCAGCCTCCCAAATACTAAGATCACAAGCATGCGCCACCACACCCGACTTTTATCCTTTATTTTGAAAGAGGGTCTCACAAAGTTGTGGAAGACCTCACTAAGTAGCTGAGGCTGGCCGCCAACCTATGATCCTCCTGTCTCAACCTCTCAAGTACTGGGATTACAAGTATGTACCACCATGTCCAGCTAGTATTTATGTTTTCATTACAAAAATCAAAATTATAAATATTTGTCATAAATTTTAAATATTTTTTAGTCCATCAACAAGCAATAATATTCCGCTAATGAGGGTTGTACAGTCGATCAAACACACAAAGAGGAAGAGCAGCACAATGGTGAAAGAAGGATGGATGGTCCATTACACCAGCAGGGACAACCTGGTCAGTAATCATACATTTTAGTATGCTAGTAAAACTTGCTTATGACTTTTATGTGCTTTTTAAATCAAAATAAGGATGAGATACATATCAAGACATTATATATACTTAAGCAATATGTAAGGCTACATTGGAATTAGAGTTACCTTTGTAAAGAAAAAAATTTTTTTTTTTTTTTGCAGTACTGGGGATTGAACTCAGGGGTGTTCTGCCTCCGAGCTACACCCCCAGCCCTATTTTTTATTCTTCATTTTGAAACTGAGTCTCACTAAGTTGCAGAGTACCTCACTAGGTAGCTGAGGCTGGCCACGAACCCGGATCCTCCGGTCTCAGCCTCCCAAATGCTGGGATTACAAGCGTGCACCACCACGCCTGGCTTGTGTAAAGAAATTTTTAAAAGCATGATATTTAATGTATTGTCCTTAACAAACTGGAAGAGTGGTCAAGATTTAAAAAAGATCTGATATTATGCCACAGTGTAGAATAATGACTTGAAACATAAAGAGCTGCAAATGTGGAAGGAACTAGAATGTCATCTGAAAAATCACCTTAAGTTATTACAAAGATAGGAATCATTTTTTGTGTGTGTGTGGACTTTAAATATGCAAGTTGTTTTTTAGATCTATCTAGCAAAGAGGAAAAATGATGAAATTATAGTAGGATGGCAATAGAAACGAAGAACCCACGGAGTATAGTAGTTAAGAACATAGACTCCTTTGTAGCCAGACTGCCTGAGTCTATGACTTACGAAAACTGTGCAAACTTGGGAGGTACTTATTTTTTTTATGCCGCAGCTTCCTCATCTGTAAAATTGGCATAATAATAGTAACTACCACATAGATCCAAATGAGTTAATATATAAAAAGAACTTAGAAAAATGTTTGGTATAAAGTAAGCACTCCAGAAATATTAGTAGCCATCATTTTATTATTTTCTAATTTGCTGGATAGATTATTGAAATAGACTTTCTGGTAAACCTTTTAAGAATAAATGAAATGTTCAATACATTTAGTTGGTTCTAGTAAAGTTTTGTATGGTGACAACAGTGCAGACTGCAGTTATGTGTTTTTTTTCTTTTAATATCCATATTCTTCCAAATTCAGTGGTGTGTCAAAATTGCTATATTACATCAGCAGGAAGAAAGATAATTCAGTAAATGTTATTGGGATGACTATGTAGCCATTCTGGAAAAAAATGAAGTTGTAAACGTATCTCACACTTTACATGTAATAAATTTAAATAGACCTAAGATTCAAATATAAACAAATTAAACCAGAAGAAACTGTAGAAAAATTGTTCTATAAACTCTCAATGGGAAAAAACAATAAAGGATCAATAAAGTCAGTGTCTTAAATTCTATGTAGCAAAATCCAAAAAAGTAAAGAAAGATAACAAACTGGAAAAAGTACTTTCAACTCATATTCTAAACAAGAGTTAATTCTGTGTTATGTGGTAGTAAATTGAGTAAATAATATGAACAGAGTTCAGAGAAAAGAAATACAAATCACACTCGTAAGAGCTTGATTTCACTTACAATAAAAGAAATATCAATTTAAACTTCTATTGAAATAAGGTTTTATTTTTCAGTAACATCAAAGATCAGAAAGTTTAAGAACAGAGCCGGGTGTGGTGGCACACGCTTGTAATCCCAGTACTTGGGAGGCTGAGACTGGAGGATTTGGGTTCTTAGCCAGCCTCAGCTACATAGTGAGGCCGTGTTTCAAAATTAAGAACAAAAAATTGGGCTGCGGGTGTAGCTCGAAGGTAGAATGCCACTGGGTTCAGCCCCCAGTACCGCAAAAAAAAAAAAAAAAAAAGTTTAAGAACATACTGCATTAGTGAGGGTGTGAATAAATTGGCACTGTCATGTGTTGCTGATGAACTATAAGTTTAAGTAAATGCTGTATAGAATCTTTATATCAAATCTTATGTATAAAATAGCATTACATGTACACATTTTTTTGACTCATCAGATCAGCTTCTAGAAACTTAGCTGTAGATAAATGATGTATGTCTTTCTGTGTATGTGTATAATGTGTGTGTGTGTGTGTGTGTGTGTGTGTGTGTGTATGCATACATTTCTCTGAAACAATTCCCCAAAACCAAATAACATTGCTTGCCTGGAGTAAGGGTGAAGAGTGGAATATGAATGACTGGGAATGTGGATACTTATCGCTACATATCCTTTTACATGTTGAGAATTTTGGACCTCATGAATTTTAAATCTGTTCAAAAATACAGATTTATGAGTGGAAAAGAAAAGACAAGAACTTTGGAGGAAACTCACAGTTCCTCACAGTTTCTCACAAGTACTTCTCAAACCTTAGTTTTCTAATCTTTATTTTATAGAGAAAGAGGCATTATTGGAGACTTGACAGCAAATGTCTAACATTATTTCAAAATGAATCTGGATCCAAGTATTATAAGGTAAGGCTTTCATATTTTACAAACAGTGTTACAGTTGTATTGTTCCAAATATATCCACACAATATTCATTATTGTTTATTTGAATATACCTGTTTTGACTCTAGCTAATATAGTTTATGGAAGTCACTGTTAGGTTCCTTCTTGAAGCAACTATTCTTCACCTTTCCATTTCACCCCTCAGCAACCTGCTATGCAAGATTGTTTTTCGTCGGGTGTTTTTTGGCTTGTCAGGTTGCTACTGCTTTGCTTCTGGATACAATGATTTAGATTAGACTCCTTAGAAAGTCCTATGATCATTGCCTCTGCAGAAGAGGGCACATTATCTTAGCTCCAGCTCCCAATTGTTTTGGCTCTTCATCTCCTTTGTACAGTCTTCCTTGCTTGGCTTGCTTCAGATTTTGCCATGTCACAGACTGACACCAAACAAGTCTGTTAAGTGTAGCAATTAAATCAGTAAAAGAATAGGAGCTGGGTGAAAAAGAGTTTTATCTTGAGCTGCTCTTTTAGAGCCCTCTAACTTGACGTTTAATACCAATACTGCCCATGAAGGGAAATGAAACATGCTTCCTAAAAGAAAACAGCCAAAAGTTAAAGAATGGGTGAAAGTCTTCAGTGAATGAAACCTGGTTTCCTGCTTACAGCAGTCCCAGCTACTCAGGAGGCTAAGGCAGGGGAATCGCTTGAGCCCTGGAGTTTGGATCCAGCCTGGGCAATATAGGGAGACTCGTCTTTTTAAGTTTATTTTGGCACTGGAGATTGAATGCAGGGGCATTCCACCTCGGAACTATATCCCCAATCCTTTTTATT
Organism: Graphiurus murinus; assembly: GCA_004027655.1. Taxonomy (NCBI): domain Eukaryota; kingdom Metazoa; phylum Chordata; class Mammalia; order Rodentia; family Gliridae; genus Graphiurus; species Graphiurus murinus. The sequence continues at coordinate 2,955 of PVLC010035140.1, read as the reverse complement.
TTTTTATTTTGAAACAGTTTCACTGTATTACCAAATACTTCCCACAGACTAGCAATCCTCTTGTTTCAGCCTCTCAAGTACAGGGATTACAGGTGCGTGTCACCGTGCCCAACTAAGCCCATGTCTTCACAAAAGAATGACAGGGAGAGAGAGCACACAAGAGTGTATACATAAGAGCAAGTGCAACAATCTGGGTTTTTGTTTTGTTTGCGGTACTGGAGATTGAACTCAGTGGCATTCTACCTCCGAGCTATACCCCCAGCCCTATTTTTTTATTCTTTGAAACAAGGTCTCACTAAGTTGTGGAGGGCCTCAATAAATAGCTGAGGCTGGCTGCGAACCCGGATCCTCCTGTCTCAGCCTCCCAAATGCTGGGATTACAAGCGTGCGCCACCACGCCTGGCTGCAACAATCTGTTTTTAAAAATAAATTTTTTAGCCAGATATCATGGCACATACCTGTAGTCCCAGTACTTGGGAGGCCAAAACAGGAGGAATCACAGGTTTCAGGGAAACCTCTGCAACTTAGTGAGACCTTCATTAACTTAGAAAGATCTTGTTTCAAAGTAAAAGCCTGGGTATATAGCTCAGAAATAGAATACCCCTGGGTTCAACCCCCAGTACTGCAAAGACTAGATAGATAGGATGGATGGATGGAGGGATGGATGGATGGATGGATGGATGGATGGATGGATGGATGGATAGATAGGTTTTTTTTTGCCTTGGGAAGTGAACTAAACCTTAAATGATTGGTAGTCCAGTTGAAAGAACCAGAATGAAGTGTTTAAGCAACTTTTAATAGCTTTTTCTGATTCTTACTCTTGTACAAAAGCAGTCACTAGAGAAGTAGCTATTGGATTGATTTAATGATCAATGGAAATTGACAAGTGTTGGATATATTGGCAAAATGCCCTCTTAAATTCTTTGCTTCCTGCATCCTAATGACCTACTGCAGGCCCTCCTCTTTTATCATATATCATATCTGTCATTCTCTATGCTGTGCTATATACGCAGATCATTTAAGACAGATGCTATCATAAGACTTGACTGAAGGAAAAAAAAAAAGACTTAACTCTGTGTGCCTTATGCCAGATACTTCTGTTCATCTTAATGTCATTCATGCAAATACACATCCTTGATTCTTCAGTGTATTTAAAAATAAAAACAAATAGGTATTCAATTTTTTTTCTATGCTTAATTTTTTACTTCAGGAAATTCCACTTTCAGAAATTCTCCAAGTATCTTCACCACGAGATTTCACAAACATTTCACAAGGCAGCAACCCACACTGTTTTGAAATCATCACTGACACTATGGTATACTTTGTTGGTGAGAACAATGGGGACAGCTCTCACAATCCTGTTCTTGCTGCCACTGGAGTTGGACTTGAAGTAGCACAGAGTTGGGAAAAGGCAATTCGCCAGGCCCTCATGCCCGTGACCCCTCAAACAAGTGTTTGCACTTCTCCAGGGCAAGGGAAAGACCACAGTAAGCAATAAGCCGATTGATGATTTTTTTCTCTCCTCTTTGGTTTTAAGCATTTATGGGTGTAATTGGGTTCCTTTGTATATTTTTAATACTTATTATAAGTTTTATCTTATCATTAGTTAATTCCTTTGTAAAATTATACCAGTTATTTTATATATATATATATATATATACATACATATATATATACATACATATATACACAAATTTTTTTTTCACATAAGCATACATGTACGTACATAAACAACAATGCATACAGCCTAGGCTCCAGAGCTAGTCTTCATACATTTAAGTTCTAGAGAGCTTTACTTTTCTACAGTAGCGCCTACTTCATAGGTTTGTTAGTATTAAATGAAAGGGAATCTATATGGTATAGAACAGTACTTGGCATCCATAAGGTCGCATTAGATTAAGCATTCTATTAGTATTGTATTTTGCATAGTGGTGGGATATAAACAAACAATGAAGTGTTATGTTCACACCGTATTCGTGGTATCTATAGTCAGAAATGCTGTATTTCTTTTAAAGGAATTAAAACATTAAGACATTTTAAAAAGTATTGAAACATGTCCTGTACCAGCAAAATTAATAGTTAAGCCTAAATTTAATGAAGGTTTGATTGAACAGTTAACAATCAAGAAGTCACAATATAATACCACTTTTACCCCATTAACAAAACTCATTCATTAGTCAGATATATTTATATTGAAATAAGTGTCAGCCACTTTCCAAATAAAGTTTCAGTTTACATATGTGATTTTGTGTATCTGTTCTTGACATTATGCTAGGACACAAACAAAATAATAGAAATTATAAAGTCTTTTTAGGGAAATATATGACATACATAAGGAAGTGTTAAGTGGTGGCATAATGCAATACAGTGCAAAAAATGAAGAATGTATTATTTGAGGACTCAGATATGAATAGGAAGAGTAAGCAGAGACTTCATAGTACAAGAATCCGATTGAGACTCGACTTCAGATAGGAACAGGACAGAACTAAATGGGAGAGGTGGGGGTGGAAGTATTGACTCTAGTTGAGAACAGATTTGATCAAATGAATGAGGATCATGACCACATACATCATACATGTTTGGTGTTTAATACTGATCGGGGGGTGGGGGGTAGTACGTGGATGTTTCACAGTGGTTCTTAAGTTCTAGGGAGTTTTGTACAAAGCCCTTAACTTTCTAATTAAAACCAACCCCCCTCCCCCCCCAAAAAACAACAACATAGACATATAGACCACACATTTTAAAATGTAATTTCCAGCCGGGTGTGGTGGCGCACGCTTGTAATCCCAGCATTTGGGAGGCTGAGACCGGAGGATCCGGGTTCGCGGCCAGCCTCAGCTACCTAAGTGAGGCACTCCGCAACTTAGTGAGACCCGGTTTCAAAATAAAGAATAAAAAATAGGGCTGGGGGTATAGCTCGGAGGTAGAATGCCTCTGAGTTCAATCCCCAGTACC
>PVLC010035139.1:0-16504 GCA_004027655.1 Graphiurus murinus | reverse complement strand
GGTGGCGCACGCTTGTAATCCCAGCATTCGGGAGGCTGAGACCGGAGGATCCGGGTTCGCGGCCAGCCTCAGCTACCTAGTGAGGCACTCCGCAACTTAGTGAGACTCGGTTTCAAAATAAAGAATAAAAAATGGGGTTGGGGGTATAGCTCGGAGGTAGAATGCCCCTGAGTTCAATCCCCAGTACCGCCAAAAAAAACCAAAAAAAAAAATAAATAAATAAAATAAAATAAAATAGAGCTGAGGGTGAGGCTCGGTGGTATAATGCTCCTGAGTTCTATCCTTAGTAGTAGAATTTGTATATTGTCACATGTATTACAAAATTTAAAGGTGGATATAATGATAAGGATAAGCATTTTAAAATATATTCTGATGCATTATCTTAATTACATTCAAGAAAAAAAATATCATTAACAGGAAACAATAAAGTGTTACTTAATTTCAGTGCCTTCCAAAAGTACCATCCTCATTTAGAGAACTCTAGGAAATAGCACTTTAAACTGCTTTTACTATTCCAAGCTTTATTAAAAAATTAAGATTGTACAATCAATAATGTCTTAAGTAAGAATTGTTTTTGGAACTTCTGATAACTTTTACATCATATAATTTCCTTGAGGCATTTAAGAGTAAAAGATAAAAATTTAATGAGTCTCTTACATAAATAATATACATTTTCTTTCACCTGATTAAAAAAGACTATTGGATTTTGGCAGCTTTTGTTTCTCTAATTTTGTCAAACTATGAGTCACCAAAATTACAATTTGGTTAATCTGAGACAGAAGGAACTTAATTGTCTGTGATATGGTAACAAAAGTCATTCCAAAACATGAGCAAGCTTAAGATTTATTCATCTAGAGATAAAAAAATAAAAGATTTTTCTCTTTTTAACTCAAAATCATGTTTTACAACAAGTAATATCTGGAGCTACAAGCATATACAAAGTGAATAAGTTGATATGCTTTGTAAATACTAAGGTTACTTTGTAAGTGTATTTTTATTTATGTTCATTAAAGACCTCATAATAGAAAGAAACAGTTCAACCGATAAGTGGTTTCAGCCTATTCATGACTACTATTTCTCTTGAACTGATATTATTAACTACCTTACTGGTACAAGAGGAACAATTTATTAACTCATTTAACAAACATATGTTTAACCAATATCATTCACATTTACTTTGCTATAACTTTTTCTTAAAAATAATTTTAGTTACATGAAAATCTTAACATACAGATTATATTAAAATGTGCTTCCAAAGAATCTGTACTCAGTATTGTACCTATTATTCCATTGCATATTTTATTTTTCATAAAAGTCAAATATTAATTTTGTGTTAATTTCACACATTAATATTACCACCTAATACATTAATCAAGTCCTTAAAGGAACATGTGATGATTGCAATATAAATGTTTTGTACTTTGTGAAGAGGGGGAATATGGAAGAGGCTGTGGATGCACAGTCTAGGTGAATCTGAAGCTGAAGCAATATGCTAGATATACACCAGCAATAATGATGAAATCTACACACACATAGATATGTATAGTACACAAGAAAACATAAAGTATAGAATAGGTATATGACAATAAAATTAAATGTTTATAAATATGAATTAGTGATTTATAAAAACCTAAAATAAATCAATAAATAGAAAACAACTTGAAATAATGGCCATTTAGTCATGGAGATATGAGAGAAAGGACTAAAAATAGAAAAAATGTAGGTAGATAGATAATTAAAATAAATAAACAAAATCATAACAAAAATTGTAATAAAGAAAAATAAACAAAATTAAGCAGTTTTCTTCTTCCAGTATACCAATTCATCTGTGTTAGTCAACTATTGTTGTAATAACAGTATGTAATTTGATAAAAGATTAAATCTCAGTAGCTTAAATATAATGAAAATTCATTCATTGATCTGCAAATAGAATGAAGCAGCTTAATTTCATGCACTTGTTTATATTAATGGCTACTTCATATGTTTTTATTTTTCTTATAATTATATATATGTATATATAGTATATATAATAAAATATATAATCATATATAGTTTTTGTCTGTGTGTGTGTTACTGGTTATTAAATCCAGGGACATTATACTTCCAAGCTACACTCCCAATCGTATTTCATTTTTATTTTGAAACAGAGTCTCGCTAGGTTGATCAGAATCTCACTACTTCCTGAGACTGTCCTCGAACCTGTAATTCTCCTATCTCAGTCTCCCAAGTACTGGGATTACAGCCAAAACGCCCAGTTTTGCAATCCATATAATTCTATCACAGTGAAACTTACAGAATAATTTGAATATTACATAGAATAAATAAGAAATATTTGTAGAGTGTATAAATTCTTATAAAATTCACAAACACACATGATTTGAACATTTTTGGTAAATATAATCCAGTTTGTTGCAAACAGCTTAATATTTACATAGAGCTGCTAATTTTCAACTGTATCTTCATTATTTTTTCATTATGCAGTTACATATAACCCTATAATGTCAAGCCTACAATGAAAATATTTCCTCATCAATTAAAATACAGTTCATTTATTACCAAAAATTTCTAAAAGCATATGTCATATTTTCTAGAATCGCCCAAATTTATTTATTTATTTTTATTTATATTTACTTATTCACTTATTAATGAGTTTCATTCATTTTATTTTTCTAATATAAAAACTCTGTTGTTGTCACTACTGGATCCTGGATCCTCTGCACAGAAATTCTGGTGTGGGTTTTTCCAAGATGTTCCGTAAACTCCTGATAAGGAGACTTGGTGAACACAGTGTCATTTCAGAGGTCAGGGGTCAGGTAGCTGTAGGTCTTTGAGGTGGCATCAATGGTGGCCTTGGAAAAGTAGCCCAATGTGGCAGTGCAGTCTCAGGCAGAGGTATAGTGGTCATCAATACCAGCCATCAGCAGCAGCTTTTTGCGCACAGGAGCTGAGATGATGCCAGTGCCCCTCAGGGCAGGGATGAGGTGCACCAGCACAGAATCAGAGAGTCCTGCCACCTTGCAGGGGACAGTATGGACTTTGATGATCTTGTTCTCCATGTAGTCTCTCCACAAAGGGACAGTGGAGAGGTTGGCCAAGATGACAGTCCTGCAGGTGACAGTGGTTAGGTCACCCGACCAAGGTGATAGTTGTAGTGCTCGCTCTGTAGGAACAAATGCCTACAACGTGGCCAACAATGCACTACTTCTGCAGGGGCATGTTCTTCAGAACCTTGTCCTTGAGTGATGCCCCCAGGACAAAGCCAATTATCTCAGACTCCTTGATGGGCAGGGAGAAGAGGTAGGTTTCCACAGGGACTTGATCTTTATGTTCCTGGTCAGGTGACCCAGGTTGGTGACAGGTATCCACTCCTGTCTTTCCTCAGCCTTGCCCCCACCAATGCCCCTGACACAGTCATGACAGTGACCCCCAAGAGCGATCCCAGAGGCCAGATCCAAAGCCTCCTGGGAGGTTGTGGTGGCCTCAGGTGCCTGGGCCACTGAGTCCTCATCTGTCACTTAGTGTTTTCCCAGAGAAGAAGCTCAACCCAATTTAATGGAAACTTTTTGACTTATTATTACATGTGCTTTAAATTTTTCTAAAGGATTTAATATAATAACATTAAAATACACACCATGCTTAAAATACTAAAGCCATTTACTTCATTTATTCCTTAGAAGGGTGGTAGTATCACCACTTTTTCTATGCAATTTTAAGGCAGATTAATCATTATTGTTGGGAACACAAAATATTCTGATTTTAACCTAAATAGATATCTTAGTTACAGTAGGTTACATGACCTGCACTTAATTCTATACCCTATGCTCAAAATTGAGAAAAAAAAGGCCAATTTTTCTTGCTAGCTCTTTCATGTTAAATAATACAAGTAAGATCAAATTCTATATTTTTTACACTTCAAAACAGAGCCCTGATTGAATGACTATTAGATAAGCACCAGTTATTACATGCTTACTGCTACTTTGTTTTTTTATTTTTTATTTTTACAGTTTCATATTCCTAAAATGGACCATTCATGTTTATACTAAGGTATCAACTTTATACAGGACTTGGTGGTGAGAACTAAACTTAATAATTCAACTACTATGAAAGATCATTCAAGTTTTAAGTGGAGTCCATATATAATAGGTTGTATACTAATAAAAATAAATAATGTGAAATTTTGATGGTAATTGATTTCTGAGAAGACTCACCTATTGTACACATATTGAAGAGTATACACTAATACACTAGCAAGTATGAGGAATAGAGAAGCTATTACAAGCATTAGGGTTGAGTTTTTTTTTTTTTTTTTTTTTTTTTTTTTGCGGTACTGGGGATTGAACTCAGGGGCATTCTACCTCCGAGCTATACCCTCAGCCCTATTTTTTATTCTTTATTTTGAAACCGAGTCTCACTAAGTTGCAGAGTGCCTCACTAGGTAGCTGAGGCTGGCCGCGAACCCGGATCCTCCGGTCTCTGCCTCCCGAATGCTGGGATTACAAGCGTGCGCCACCACGCCCGGCTCTAGGGTTGAGTTTTTATGGTGATAGTTTACTAAGTATTGGGTTTACAACAGTGGAGAAAAATATGACATACATTTTAGTTGTCATAAAATTGAAGATGGCAAATTTGGATGTTAGAAAATTAGGTCGGTGTTTATGCAGTAGTCTAGATTATCATAACTTGATGCTGAGCAGTAACATTTGCAGTGACTGAAAGTAATTAGATTAGTGAAGTATGAAATGACTAAGAGTGACACAAATTAATTATTTTTATGGGATTTAGAATGAAATCAAATTATCAAGGATGGCTCTTAAATTTCTGGTTGATTGGCCAGATGATGGCAGTATTACATGCTTAGAAAAATTTTGTGCTGGAATAAAGGGAGTTTGAATCTACTCATTTGTGTTTAAGACTTCCTATATAAACCTCAACCACTTTATATCATCTAAGATTGTGATTTAATTAAATATTATGCAATATTAGATACCTACAAAGATTCAAAGTCAAAATATTTAATTTAATGTGTAAAGTATCTAATTTCTTAGCCATTTATTGTCCCCTTAAGGATCTTCTGTAGATTTTCTCCTAATTTTCCATGAAAATTTTAATACAAAACATATATTATCATATATCTATTTATGAATTTTATACCATTACAAGGAGCAACACTGATACTTTCAGGATTGAAAATGCTGTCTCAGAACTAGAAGCTGAACAAAGCTTATGTGAGTCTATGCTCTTAGACATATGTCTGGGAATCATCCTTTGCACATTGTATATCATTATTTTATAATATTATTCTTGAGATAATTTTCCAATAAGAGAAAAATCACATTAAATGCATAGAAAATAGTCATAATCACATGAAGATAGAGTTCCTTTACAAATGCAAAAATAGTAGGAAAAAGGAAAGCTTATTTATTAATAAAAATTGACAAGGGAACTTTACATATAAATTTGGAAAACATTCCAGAATTAAATTACATATATAAAGGATGCTATACCCTGTTAAAACCAGACACCTTTTCTTCTTCAAGTGACCTTCATTAGCTGTAGTTTCTATTCCTAGTCCTTTTAATGACTCACTAGATTAAAAAAAATATATAGAAAATGAATGTAGAGGTTATAGAAAGAAGCTTCTGAATCATCTATTTTAAATGAGAAAAAAAAATAAAAACAAGACAAGGTTATGCCATTGGTCCTAATGGCTTTTGTTTCTTTTCACAGGAACTACATGGTACAGGAACTGGTGCCTGGAGTCTGTCTCTTAAGTGTGCCAACTTGAAAAAGAAATACTGTTTGGTTGGGTAAAGTGTTTAGACTGTGAAAAATGGGTATATTTGTATGTGTAACACTATCTAACAGTCACTATGATATTATATTTTTAGGGTGACTATAGCAAGTTTATTCATGCAAATAAAAGTAAAATTAAGTCTTGGAGAAAAAGAAGAGGAAGAAAATAATTGGTCAGTACAAGACAGAGAATATATGCTAAGCAAAATGTAACCTAGAAGTTTGAGTATGTTTAATAATAATTACCAATGAGTGACACCAATATTACTTGGCAATAAAAACATTTTAAATATTTTTTGAAATATCAATAGTATCCAGCCAGGAAAGAAGAAGAAAAAATATCTCATCCAGTGTATCTTCATTGAATTTTTGCCAAAAAAAGATTTGTTTTTATAAATATGTGTTTTTTTAATCAAATTATGATCTTACAAAATTATCATAATGAGGATTGAGGATTTAGTTCATTGGTAGAGCACTTGCCTAGAATGTTCAAAGCCCCGAGTTCACTCCTCAGCACTAATATATATAATCATAGCCTCTTATTAAGCAATTGTGATATGATTATGAAAACTTCTAATTATTTGTTTGTTTGTTAAACTAATGATTGAACCCAAAGTGTTTTACCTCTGAGACACATCCCTGCCTCTTCTTATTTGTTATTTTGAAACATGGTCTCACTAAGTTTCCACACACTGGCCTCAAGCCTGCAATCCTCCTGCTTTAGTGTCCCAAGTAGTAGAATTACAGAGGTATGCCACCGTGCATGAAAGAAACCTACCAAATATTAACTGATGAAGATGATTTTGTTGTTGTGATTGATCACAATCCCATCATTTTGTGGTTCACAAATAAATCACCCCACATCATTACTGAATCAAGGCCCACATATTTATTTGTCTTGCTTTATTCTAAATTTATATATAAGTGAAGTTTCCATTATTTCCTCAACAGTTTTGGAAGTTAGATTTCATTATCATATTTAAAAAAGCAAACTACAGTAATATGGTACGTGTCAATTTCTTTAAACAAATTGTAATAGATTCCTGATGAAACTTCATAAAAATCTCTTTTGATATTACACAGATATTCTTTTCATAATATATTGTCACTAAATGATGTTAATTCTTGGTTTCACCTGAAGACCTGACTTTTTCAAACAATATTCATTAAGCTAATTGTCAATAAAAATTATATTATTAAGACTATACTCAGAAATAAAGGTGTATATAAAAAGAATCGTAACTTTTGAATCCAATTTGTATGCATTTCTATGTCTACTCAATATAATTACTTAAAATGATCTCAGTGTACTAACACAATAGGGATGATTATTCAAGTTGCATATTCAATAATATATATATAAATTTAGCTAGTTTAAAATATCATTTAAAACTGGATGTTTATACATGAGTTGATTAGAATTTAAATGAATATCTAAGAAATCTTAAATGAACACATTCAATTTTTACTACTTATATCTCTTCCTATATAAATGCCTTATAATAAAATATGTGTGTATAAATGCCTTATAATAAAGTATGTGTGTATAATTACATACATTACACATATACATGTATATATAAGTTATATTCACTTAAAGATATATTATATCATTATTTCTTTCATTTCTAATGATATGGTTTATCATTTTTTAAATAAGCCAATTAAAATGTCATGAAATCAATCAGGTGCGGTGGCACACACCTATAATCCCAATATTTGGGAGGGTGAACTAGGAGGATTACAGGATCCAGCCTCGCATGCCATAATTTATCAAAACCATATTTCAAAATAAAAATAATAAAGTAAGGTAGGGGTGAAACTCAGAGGTAGACTGCCTCTGGGTTCAGTCCCCAGTATCACATGTACACACACACACACACACACACACACACACACACGAAGTCATAAAAACATATATATTGGACTCAGTACAGATATGTACAATGCAAATCACCATAAAAATTAAAATAATTATATGAAAAATGAATATAGCTGAGGTTTTATCTCATAACATTTTTTTGTGTATGTGTAGTACTGGGGATTGAACCTAGCGGCAATTTTAACTTTGAGCTACATGTGCAGCCCAACTTATTTATTTATTTTATTTTGAAATATAATCTCACTAGGTGACCATGCTGGCCTTGAAACTATGATCTTTCTGTGTAGGCCTCACAAGTCCTGGGATTACAGGTGTGTGTCACCACACCTAGCTTCCCCTGTATTTTATTTTATAGTGCAGAGAAAGGAAAGTTTCAGAAACATCTTCTAATCTCTTACCTCACAATGTTATTTCTCACTAGTGTAATCCAGGAATTTTAGAGCATTTGAGGCAGGTGGCAGAAATGTACGAGGAGCTGAGCAGGGAAAGTTGGCATGTGTCATTTTTAGATCAGTTTTCACAAAGATGTGCAAGAAATCGGAACCTCTAATATGGAAGGAGAAAGTAAAAATGTCTTAGGCAACTATGTGATACAGATTTGAGGAATGTAGAAATGACTATCTTAATGTGTGTAGTGTGTATGGTGTGTGTGTGTGTGTGTGTGTGTGTGTGTGTGTGTTGCATATTTCTGCATGCGTGTTTCTGGACATAGTTCAGAATATTTTAACATATAAAAATAATTACACACCCAACAAGGAGACTGTTTAAAACATTTATTCTCTAATTTATTCTCCCTTGTAAAATTTAATTCAGTTATATACTGAATATCATTTTATGTATAATAATTCAATCAACAATGATATATTTGTATCCTAATGATCAATTTGACCTTCTTAAGAAAATTTTACCCCATTGTAAATACAGGATTTTAAAATAGAGATAAAATTGAATTTAAGAAGATATAACCATGGATAGACATGCTAATTAGAAATTTTCAGAGCTGAGTGCTTATTTTAATAATTCCCACTCACCTTTATTTTTGTGTTGAAAATGCCTTTCAGGTTAAGCAATGTACCCCAAAATAAAAATTGCTATTATCTTGAGTATTCTGATTTTCAATTCTCTTTTGTGTACTTATTATTTTTATTTGTGAATTATTCCATTCTTGAAAGTTCATTTTCATCTGAAATTATAACATAGTGCTTATAGAGAAGTTACCATTATTAAATTTTCATATTACAGTATGTGTAAAGAAGCCTGTTGAATCACATGTGATAAGTGTTCAACAGATATTATATGAAGCTAAAATTTATGTAATCCCTAAACAAGATCTAAGGAAAAGTAAATTTAAAAAATTTTAAAAGCATGACAGAAAGGATAGAAATAAGGACTGACATTTACTGAGAAAATATTGCATTCTATAAACTATTTTCAGTAGTAGAAATATTTCCCAGTGAAGGATAGCAGAAGATTGAAGTTTAGATTCCCAGAGTTTAGTAAACAAACTGAAAAGCAAAGAGCCTAAAACAAGGTATCTAGCAAAGATAATTATGAATTGTTAAGTCCAGTGGAGGGATTGACAAAATGCAAGTCTATATATAGCAAGTGGCCTGAAAACAAATATTTGTAACTGGAATGCTCTTGTGACTGATGACTAATAATCTAGCTGCCAGGTCTCCAGATTTTAAAGCATGGCATTATGAGGCTCACAGTATATTTCCATCTACAATAGCGGAGGAGCTGATCTAAACAACCTCATTCAGTGATTTTCTATTTCAAGAAAAAAAACAAGAAACACAAACTAAGATCATGACTAAGATCCCAATAGAACCATGTAGATAGAATTCAAACATACATTCCTGTTGCTTTCCCCCTTTCTTTCTCTCTCTCTCTCTCTCTCTCTCATGAAAAGCTCAAATTAAACTACTTTTTACTTTCTAACTGCATAACTGCTTAGCTATCTATCTTTAATCAAAACATTGATCATATTATGCACTAATTTTATGGTTTTAGAACATGGGAGTGTTTTTGGCAGGTTGGTATGCATGTTTGCATAGATTTCTACCATGGAAACATGTATTTTGACAAATCAAAGTGATTTTCTTTGGATTTTAAAATATATACAGTTTACATATTCCATAAACATTTGACTTGAAGGTATATTCTTGAAAATTTTATTTGATAGTGAATTAAATTTATTTATTATATTATTTGACTCATATTTCCCACCACAGTTGAAAACTGTTGGACTTGTATATTTCAATTTCTCATATGTTCTTTTTAATTTTACTTTTTCTTAGTTTCTTCTATTATATTTGTGTTTGGATTTTATTTATATCAATGATGTTTGATTCAATAAAGATTTATGACTACTATATAATCATTACTGATTTATCATTTTACTTTTTAAAAGAAAATCCCTTTTTATATAATGAATTATAACTTGAATGATGCAAATTGAGATTTGTTTCCCTTCATCTATATGTTCTTACAGAATGAAAATTTAGCTAGTACGTTCTTACATTTGACTAGATGTTATTCACACTACATCATTGTAGGAATTCACTGCAGATTATCATCTACAGTGTGTGTGTGTGTGTGTGTGTGTGTGTGTGTGTGTGTGTGTGTGTTACTAGGGATTTAATCCAGAAACATTCTACCTCTATGCTATACCCCTACCCCTATTTTATTTTTAAATTTGAAACAGGGTCTTTCTAAGTTGTAGAGGGCCTCACTAAACTCCTGAGATTGGTTGAGAATGTGTTATCTTCCTGTGTTAGCCTCCCAACTACTGGGATAATAGCCATGTGTTATAACGCATAGCTCAATATTATTTCAATATTCTATACTCCACATTTTTATATTGTATTTTTTCTTTCTAATTTTTTTTCCTGTGGTACTGATGATTGAACTCAGGAGTATTCTACCTCTGGAATACCCAGCCTTATTTTACTTTTTTTTTTTTTTTTTTTTTTTTATTGTGAAGCAGGGTCTCATTAATTTGCAGAGGGCCTCTGCTAAATTGCTCCAGCTGGTTGTGAACCTGTGATACTTCTGTCTCAGCATCTCAGGTACTAAGATTACAAACATGTGCCATAACACTTGGTTATATTTGTCTTATTTTTAATGAGAAACTTTAGCTTTATAAATTATTTAACAAAAATGCCTTTATCAGACGGGCACGGTGACATACACTACAATCTTAGTACTTTGGAAGCTGAGACAAGAGGATCACAAGTTTGAGGCTAGTCTCAGCAATTTAGCAATGCCCTTGACGACAGTGAGAATCTGTTTTAAAATTAAAAAAAAAAAAATAGAATAGGGCTGGGTGCAGTTCAGAGGTAGAATACCCCTGGCGCACACACACACACACACACACACACACACACACACACACACACACATACACACTGCCTTTGTCTTCAACTTTCTTCATTATATTTCCACTTGAAGGTTTTCTATTGTAAATCTTTGAAATTTATATTTCTTTTGTGCTTTATTACTACATTGTTTTACTATATTTCTCCTTTATGATGACTAGAAATATATAAATCTTATTTTAGGCTATTATTTTTATATTTATTCAACAAATTATTTATTATATAAACAAAAAGGAGCTAAAAATTTCAGAATGGGGTGAATATGTATAATATATCTGTATGTGTTGATAGAGGATTTGCATCTATGTCAACAATTTTGTTTTAAGTTATATCATGTGAAAACTGTCTCAGCAATTCTGTTAAAGTTAAAATATCCATTTGTGATGCATACATATGAACTCCTTTTCAGAGATAGAAAGAATATACAATGGACTGCACACACATAGTATGGAGGGAGAGAGAGAAAAGATATACATAGAGAAAAAGAAAGGAAATATATACAATAGTTGTATCATACAGTGTGGACGTTGTTTCAGGTTCCAGACCCATGCCTGGGGCTTGGTCAGAAGTAAGATCACCAGTGATTATTAGGTTAATATGTTGATTTATTTACATAATTTATCTCTGATGAATTCAGAGTAACTATTTATGTCCTTTAAAATACATACCTCTAACTTCAAGTGTGATAGAAGGATCTGGACAGGTATATTAAAATGTATTTGACTTTATATATATATTCACAATTTGAATTATTTATTTTTCACTCCAACTCGAAAGTAAGTAGTAGTGGGAAGAAAAATATGATACATTCAAATGATTCATGACATAATTTAAATTATTTAGGAACACACTCTAATTAATTTATACAGAAGCATTAAAATACTTTATTTAACTTAATAAACATTTATCTTACTTGAAAATAAGCTGCATAAACACCAAGACTTGTAGTGCAATCCACACCACACAGAATGGAGTCAAGTACACATTAGGTACTCACTCAACACAAATATACAATAATGACAATGTGGATAATGAATGATGGAATAAACTATTTGTGACTCAATGAAATAGCAAAATACTATTGCAAATAAAAGTATATAGGAGATGGGAAATAAAAAGTGAAGGAGCCAGAAAAAAAGTGGGAGGGAAGAAAAGAAGGAAGGGAAATAGTTGAAAAGAAAGAGAATTATGAAGTCCATTTTGTCTTATTTATATATGTATTAAACACCAAGCTGAATTACTTTTCCCAGTTGAAACAAAAAGGTTTCTTATGTCAATTTCAAATTGAAAATCTCTTTCAATTCTTCAAACAGTTGGTAACCTGAATGTTTGCAATTTGAATAAAAAGTAGGACGATTTCCAAGAAGGAATTGAGTTTTAAAAATTCAAGTCTCTCAAATGGGAATAGGAGTGCAGTTCTCTGTTTATGCAATGAATTGCCTGCTGTTTTCATGAAACAGTAACTGTGCTTTTTTTGAACCTTTTCCCCATAAAAATAGACAGGAAAAAAAAGAAAAGATCAAATGAATTCAAGTCAAACAGTTGGAATTTGGGTAGTGCTGTTGTATTTTACCAAAATGTCAAGTACGTAAATGCAGATGGTTTATATTCACTGTTATATTAAGAACAACATTCTTTGGATTGAAGCTGATATTGATGAAAGTGATTCACATTACCACCTCCTCAGGAGCTGGAACTCACCCACAAGAGGATGGAGACAGTGAATGCACCTGCTCAAAGCCCGAGGATGCTGCCTGGAAACAGAAGCTCTGTTTGTTTCCATATGTATACCCTGAAAACAACTCAACAAAGGACATCTAAGCAAAGACATTATGTCAGATATCAATTTAAAGCAACAACAGACAATTCAACAAACGTACTTGAGGTGTGTCTAATTATTAAACTATTTGTAAAAATGTCAAAATTTCTTTATAATGCCGTAGTCATTGCTTATTTTTCAATTAATTTAATTTTTTATTTATTTCATATAAATTATGAAAATCAGTTCATTTGAAAGAACTAATTAGAAAAAAGTAAGTCATTTTTCTAAGTTCTCTCATTCAAACACATTTTGTATTTAATGTCAAAACACGAACAAATTTTAATCCTTGCTTTTGTCTGCTAAGTAAATTATGGGAAAATATACTAATCTAGAGATCTGTGAAAATACGTTGCTGCATTCCCTTAACCAGTAAGTTCTAAGAGCAAGGCTCGGCCTGCTAAATAAGGGACGTGTGACATTTCTTGCTTTACATTATTTTATTCTGGAAATTTGGGCTTTGCTTCCACATTATTTTTTAAGAGGCTCAGGATGTGGTATGGATTTAGTCATCAGGAGAACAAAGGCCTAGGCCTGGCTCAGAGGTATCCATTAACTCTACAAATATCGGCAGCTGAGTCAAGAGAAGTTAGGTTTCTTATCATAAGTAAAGGAAGCTTTAAGACAGAGCTTGCCAAACTCTCCGCTTACCTAAAAACTTATTAACCAGCTACCTTCTAGCTGCCTGAGCAAATAGGAAAGATTTATCTAATGAATAGTTCTTCTTCGCTTTTAACCTTTAACCCTGCTCCTCCTTCGCTGTTCCTGCTCTCTATTAAAAGAATAAGTCATTTACACTTTTGTATTTTTTCTGCTGCTCCCCTAATCTTAGCAAACACTATAGGAAATAGCCTTTCTAGTTAAAATGTACCCACTTAACTCTAAGGAAAAACAAGGATGTAAAAATTCTTCTTTTTGTATACCTTGTTGTAATGAGCATAAATATCACTCATGAGATGAATTAAAACAGATGCATCTTAATATACATGGTGTGTAAGTGTACTCTCACTCGCTCTTGACCTTGTCTCAATCTCCCCCTAATGAGGGACCCCCAGGCTCTACCGTTTCTTTGAGGGCTGACCCCCGGCAATACATGAAATCAAATACTTTGTTAAAAGTAAAAGAATAGCTTTCTGGTTGATCTTGGCATAGAGTATATAAGAAGAGAGAATAGGGAGCCCAAGTACTCAATTTAATCTCATCCTAACTCCAATAGTAACAAGCTTTCATATTCTGGATAGTCTATTTAATTACTTCAGAGCTTCCTTGCATTTAAAAGGGATAATAATGATATCTAGATCCCAGGTTTATTGTAAATTAAAGAATCTACATGCTTATAACACTACTGGTAAATTGGTGGAGATTCTGTACTTGAGAATATGTCTCCCAACTAAAATGTATTTCTAACCTCAAAATCAATACTCACTGCGCTTTTATAGTCATTTGTGGACATGTCCAATGGTACAAAACTTGGGCCACTTGCATGTGCATTTCTACCTGAGGTTGAATAAGGCAATGTTTTCCCCTCTTATATCATTTCTAATATAGTGTTAGCAGTCTATTTGCTACTATTTGGGGTATATTTTTGTTTTTGTTGTTGATTTAACTGTTCAAAATGACTCTAAGTACCCACATATTTGGTAAAACATAATTATGTAGGGGTATTTCTGGATGAAATTAACATTTGTGTTGGTGGACTGAGTAAAGCAGATAGTACTTCCCAATGTGTGTGTCGACCTCATTCATCTGATGAAAGACTTAAATAGAACAAAAAGCTGAATGAGAATGAACTCTCCCTGCGTGACTGCTGTGAGCTGAGACATTGGTTATTATTTCTCTCCTTCAGATTGAAACTGAAACAACTTTTCTTGGGTCTTCAGACTGTCAGGATTTGGTCTAGAATTACACATTGGCTCTCTTGGGTCTCCAGTTTACCCTACCCCCCATAATCATATGAGCTAATTTTCTTATACTCTTCCTTTCTCTCTGTGAAATATATATATATATATATATATATATATATATATATATATATATTTACATATATTGAGTGTGAGCATGTCTTATATTGTTATTTATTTCTATCCCATAAAATCACAAAGAAATAAAAATATAGTAGTACAAACTATAACAATGTCATAAAGATAATGTTAGTATAAAACTAGAGATGATGAAAAACTCATAGTTTTAGACAAGATGAATTCTACTGACAAACCAGAAGAAACAAGGTCTAATTTACTTCACTGAAAATAAAATTATGTAGCCTTTCCTGTCAGGAATTTTTACAGACAATCCTAGTTTTTATTGCCAATTAGGTATAAAACAGAAATTATTGGATGGTGAACAATCATAATTGGAAGCAGTGGGGCATTGGTTAAAATAAGAGGCCTGTTAAAAATTATCACTGTCCCAAGAGTGAGAGAATATATATGTAAGTCTGTTGTTTCTTAAAATATTTTAATCAGTCTTGGTGGCACATACGTATAATTCCAGTACTTAGCAGGCTGGGACAGGAGGATCTTAGGTTCGAGGACAGCATTAACAAGTAATGATACTCTCTCCAATCTAGTTAGACTCTGTTTAAAAATAAAAATTTGGCCAGAGGCATAGTTCAAAGAAAGAAGGTTCCTGGGTTTAATCTCCAGTATCATACACACATCCTTTGTCAAAACTGGATTATAATTGAAATGTCCTAGTAGGAGATAATTTTAAGACTAAAATTCTGTATCCAAGAAAAACAAGAATCTAAAAGAGGATGGATGGCCTGAAAAGTGATTGAATTGCCCATGTAGGTAGACACAAGCATCAGTGTTCTTTAAGGGAAAGCCACAGAACAGAAGAGAAAACATGCATCAGTTTCTTCAATTGATCAGCTTAAGAGTTAATTTATACATGTCAGTGGACTACAGGAATACAAAGTATTTAAGAAAAACAACAAAAAACTAAAGCTATGATGTGCAAATAGATAGACAGGCTATAGATGGAAGTAGTAAATTAGATAATAAAAGAGTTTTAAAAAGTGATTGAGATATTGGTTGAGAAAGATAATGATGATGAAAATGAATTATATTACCACAGAGATCTGAAAAGATATTTTACCATTAAAAGGAAAGATAATGTTGGGAAATAGGATTGTTCAGAGAAACAAGAATGAATTATTGGAATTTAAAAGTAAGCATGAGTTTAAAGTCAGGTATTGTGATGCCTCCTGCATGATTTTTATTGCTAAGAACTACCTTGGCTATCCTGGGCTTTTTGTTTTTACAGATGAATTTAAGGACTGATTTTTCTATGTCTGTGAGGAGCATCCTTGGCAATTTCATGGGTATTGCATTGAATTTGTAGATCAGTTTTGGGAGGATGGCCATTTTGATGATATTTATTCTGCCTATCCAAGAGCATGGGAGGTCCTTCCATCTCCTAAGATCTTTGTCAATTTCTTTCTTCAGCTTTCTATAATTTTCCTTATAGAGGTCTTTAATCTCCTTGGTTAGGTTTATCCCTAGGTATTTTATTTTTCGGGGTGCTATTGTGAGTGGAATTGCTTTCTGGATTTCTTTTTCGATTGATTTGTCATTGGCATATAAAAAGGCTTCTGATTTTTTAAGATTGATTTTGTATCCGGACACC
>PVLC010035138.1:0-16501 GCA_004027655.1 Graphiurus murinus | reverse complement strand
TTTTTTTTTTTTTTTTCGGTACTGGGGATTGAACTCAGGGGCATTCTACCTCCGAGCTATACTCCTAGCCCTATTTTTTATTCTTTATTTTGAAACAGGGTCTCACTAAGTTGTGGAGTGCCTCACTAGGTAACTGAGGCTGGCTGCGAACCCAGATCCTCTGGTCTCAGCCTCCCAAATGCTGGGATTACAAGCGTGCACCACCACGCCCGGCTAAAACTTTCTTAATATTTGATTGAATGAATAAAAAATCAGAAGAAAAAAGAAAAGAAAAGGAAAAAAAAGAAAATCAGAAGACTCTAACAACGCTATGAATCAATCTAACCTGATTGACACTTACTGAACACATGACCTAACTATAGCAACGGCCATGTGGATGAGCCCAACTGTGTGTGTAAATCACAGTCTTCTCACTGGTAATGAGAAGCTCCATCTTCCTGCACTGCAGTCTGACAGAAAAGCCTGATCCTGGCCCATTACACCCTTCTTCGACACTGGGAAACTTCTGAAGAGCATCTTCCACTTTCCAGCAGAGCTGAGCCTCTTCTACAGACCAGGCTGGTTAACCTCCTTGGGCAAGTTCATGTGCCTCTGGCAGAGTGTTTCTGTGTATCATGGTAGCCATGCCCTCTTCAAAGAGGCCTGGAACTTAGCCTCAGATTGAGGCACTCTGCTGCTCTTTATTTCCTTTCTATGATTCCTTAGCCTAGAGATGAAAACCTCTCTTTTGTATCTACTACTTTCCAACTCCACAGAGTTCAGTGAGTAATTAACTATCTTCTATGGCTGTAGGCAATAATACTTTTTATGTTAAAGTTTCTCCATGTGGCTCTCAGGGATAGTTTCAGCCTCCTGACTTGACCCTGATTGATATGTCTCAAGATATTGGAAGTGGCAAATGGGATGTTGGGTGGGCCTAGAGGAAGCTTTTTAAAGAGGCTTGAGCTGACTGTCAAGTGCCATTTAACCTTTCCCCCATTTCTCGTTCTTTGTGCCTGGAAAGAAAACATAATGGCTTCAGCTCTTGAAGTCAGCATATGACCATGAGGCGACCTTGAGGATGAAAGCCAAATGCTTCCAGGATGGCAGAACAGAAAGATTAAAAGGCTTTGTCCTTGATTTAATGAAGCCCCATAGTATACCTGAATCGTCGCCTCTCAACTTCATGTCATAAGGAAAAAATAAATGCTCTGTGTTAGAGGAATACATGTATTATGAACATATGCTATGGGAGAGTCGGGTTGTTGCTAAAGCTTTATAAATAATATAATTAATATCCCCCAATATAAGTTTTCTTCCTCAAGCCTGACTCACATTCTGAGTAAATTAGTGGATATAGATCATAGACATGTTAAGGTTTAAATGTATATACTTCCTATGAATTCTTCAAGTATGTCTTCTGGCCATCTATTTCTTCTCACTCAGGAGTGTGTTTTTCTTATTAATTTGCAAGTGTTCTTACATATTGTGCATATTGACTTAGGTTGCATGACAAATTGCCACAATCTTTGCAGCTTAAAATACCATGCATTTATTATTTTATAGTTTCTGTAAGTTAGGAATCCAGGCAAGGCTGGTATAGGTCCTTCTGTTTAAGGGTCTCTCATAAGGCTATAATCAAGGTATCAGCCAGGGTGGGATCTTGTCTAAAGGTTTGATAGGGTGGATCTGCTTCCAAAATTACTTATGGGGCTATTGAAAGGTTCCGGCTCCTTTAGGGATGATGGGCTGGAGACCTGAGATCCTAGTTGACTTTTACCTGGAGACCACCTTCAATTCCTATAAGCCTTCTCAACATGGCAACTTGTTTCATCAAAGCCAGCAGGAGGAAGGTACATTAGCAAGATGAAAGTCAACATCTTTATTGACTAATTAACCACAGAGGTGAAATCTTCTAGGTAGTGCCTTGATTAGAAGTAAGTTGACAGGCTAACCCACACTCAAGGGTGGGGATTACACAAGGAAGTGTATACCAAGTAGTGGGGTAATCCTAGAGTTCATCTTACCACATTGAAGCATAGTATCTTTGTTTTATAATATTCTTGCAATTACTCTTCCTATTTGGACAATCTTTTACTTCATTGATGGTATTTTTTGGTACATTGATAGTCTTTCCCCCTAGAATTTTAGATGCAAAATGTTTAGAAATATCTGCAACTTCTTAAAATAATAATTTGGGTTTATCTTATGAGGCTGTGCCTGCTAGGCCCTCTATCTGGACCACTCATCATTCTTCCCAATGGTTAATCCTTAGGCTACATGCCTTCCTCTTGGGGAAAGAGGGAGGAAGAACTCCTTTAGCAGCTCAAGAGTTATCTGTACATCTTTGGCAGTGGTCTCC
The DNA here is from genome assembly GCA_004027655.1 of Graphiurus murinus. NCBI lineage: Eukaryota > Metazoa > Chordata > Mammalia > Rodentia > Gliridae > Graphiurus > Graphiurus murinus. Next base: position 14,160 of record PVLC010035138.1, on the reverse strand, counting down.
AATGTAAGAGGCAGCGCACTTGTGACCTGATCATTGGACTATGGGGCTTTGGGGCCATCATCAGTCCCCACTGTGTTTTGACCACTACCCGAAGGCCTTATATCAGCTCTGGCAAGAAGAGATTGGCCCAGGGAGTCTTGACCTGGACACTATGTGAGCTAAGGGCCCATCTAAGTTCTGTGGATCACATATCATTTGGAAGCTGTACCATAGGAGCCATTACTCCATGAATGGAGCAACCCAGCAAGAGCTAGCTATACTCTTGAGAAAAAGGAATTTCTCTGATTTGAAATCTTCCATTTTTGAGTTATTGCATTGTACTTTTTAGTGAGTTTCCTGATTTCACAAGAATAAAAAGAGAAAACTTTCCACCTATGACAAAGTTGTACCCTTCCTTTGGTTACACTAGGACCCTCAGAAGGCCATGAGCATAAAATAAAATTAAGAGAATGAAGAACCAGCAGTTCAGGGTACCAACTTATGTGAGGAGCCAAAAAGCAAACTTCTAGAATGAATTGAAAGCATAGAGCCATTTAATTCACATTTGCTTTTTAAAATACCTAGTGAAATGTGAATTCTCTCCTTCTAAAAAGGCAGTGGTCTTAGAATAGACATGGAAGTATAAATGACAACAGCATACTTTTTTTTTTTTTTTTTTTTTTGCGGTACTGGAGATTGAACTCAGGGGCATTCTACCTCCGAGCTACACCCCCAGCCCTATTTTTTATTCTTTATTTTGAAACCGAGTCTCACTAGGTTGCGGAGTGCCTCACTAGGTAGCTGAGGCTGGCCGCGAACCCGGATCCTCCGGTCTCAGCCTCCCGAATGCTGGGATTACAAGCATGCGCCACCACGCCCGGCTGACAACAGCATACTTTTGAAGAGTATTGACTCATTTCTGTTAAGTAACGTGATCTAGCATGTAGTAAACCCTGATACTAGCCCATAGATGCTAATCTGAAATTGGTAGTTTCAGCCATATAAACATCTGAAATTATAATTCATGATGATGTTCTGTTCATGAGAATGAGTAATTAGTTTATTATCTAAACCTAGAGATCTTACTATGCTTGCCAAGAATTTTAGAAATCCAAATGAAACCAGAGGGAGGATAAAGCAACTGAAAGGTGGGAGATATTTAGCTGAGATTTTACTCATAAGATAAAATTTTATAAATTCACCTGAGCTACTTTCACCTTTATGTAGCATAGCCAATGCTGTCATCGTTCCACTTGGTGGCACCTCTGACCTGTCCTGGATCTCCCTGGCCAACTCCCAGCGTATGCTTTGCCCACAGTTAGGGTAGTTGTTAGAGAGCCCCGGTAACTTTGCCTGAGAAAATCAGTTGTTATGCATGAAAAGATAGGCTGCTTATCAAAGCATTGCTGATAATTCTAAAAACTGAAACAAAGAAATTATCTAATAAAATAATGTAGTTCACTAAATTAGGGCACATAATATATAACTAACAAGAAACTCACTTTCCTCCTCTAGTTTAATTTCTACCTATTTTTTTTTTCAGGGTCCAATCAGTTCTAATTCTGTTTTTTCTACATTTATCTGAAGTCCTTTTTGTTTCCTGTTTTCTCTCTAGATTGCACATTGAGAGACAACATTTGACCCTTGACTTTATTGCTGATTATTGCTATGTTCATAAGAGATATTGATTTTTGTCTTCTTCTTTGTAATGCCTTTTTCTGGGCTTGGATAGCAAGATAATACTGACTTTGTAAAATGAACTGGGAAGTGTTCCTGCATCTGCTATTTCCGGAAAGGGTTTGTGTAAGATTTGTAGCCTTTACTTCAATATCTAATAAAACTTACTAGGGAGGCTATATACTTGAGCTTTTCCTTACGGGAATATTTTAAACTATTAATTTAATTTATTATTTGTTTATTCAAAATTTCTTTTTTGGAGTCAGTTTTGGCAGTTTTATTCTTTCTATGAATTTCCCAATTTTTAATTGTTGGACAAATGGTTATTCATAACAGCCCATCATCATTTCAATGGGGCCAGTAATATGCTTTATATTTCATTTTGGTAATCTCTATCTTCTCTATTTATTTTGTTAGTCTGATTAAAGGTTTATTATTTTTGTGGGTGATTTAAAAGAATCAGCTTTTGGGTTCATTGGTTTTCTATTGTTTTTCTTTCATTATTTTCCACTCTGATTTTTATTTTTTCTTCTTTTCTTATTGCTTTAGGTTTGTTTTTCTTTCTTTAATTTCCTAAGGTAAAGATTTAGACAATTGACCTGAGACCCTTACAGTGTGTGTGTATGTGTGTGTGTCTGTGTGTGTGTGTGTGTGTGTGTGTGTGTGTGTGTGTGTGTGCATGGTACTGGGACTTAATCAGGGGCATTCTATCTCTGAACTATACTTCCAACCCCTTTTTAAGTTTTTTGTTTTGAAAGGTTCTCACTGGTTGCTGAGAATCTTGCTACATTTCTGAGGCTGTCCTTGAACCCATAGTCCTCTTGTTTCAGCCTCCCAAGTATTGGATTACAGAACTGGGCCACCATGCCTGGCTAAGAACTTCCTCTTTACTAACCTAAGTTCCCCAAACTATAAATTTCTATTTAAGCACCAATTTAAATATGTTGTTTGATATGTTATGCTTTCATTTTTATTTAGTTCAAAGTATTTTCTAATTTCTTTTGTGATTTCTTCTTTGTTGTGGTTTATTTAGAACTGTATTGTTAATTTTCAAATATTTGTGAATTCCCCAAATTTCTTTCATTATTGATTCCCAATTTAATACTTTTGTATTCAGAGAACAAATTTTGCATGATTTAAATTCTTTTAAATGTATGTAGGCTTATTTTGTGGAGAATTTTTTATGTGTGCTTGAATAATGCTTGTTTTGTAGCCTTGGGTGGAGTGTTCCATAAATGTCAGTTAGCTTGAATTAGACAACAGAATTGTTTAAGTTTTCTATATTTTTGCATGCTTTTTCTATCTAGTTGCTCTATTGTTGAGATACCAATAATTGAAATATCTAACCGTAATTGTTGAATTTTATATTTCTTTCTTGAATTTTATCAGTTTTTATTTAACCTATTTGTGGACCCTATGTGTACAATATTTATACATTTGCGTATATTATATTTATAACTATTATGTCTTCTTGATGTTATCAATGCCATCATAATTACATACCATACTTTTTCATAAGTAGCATGTCTGTGTTAATTTCTATTTTGCCTTATTTCATTATAGCCCCTCAACCTCTCTTACAATTGCTACTTGTATAATATAATTTTCATCAACCTATTTGTGTTCTTGAATTTAAGGCATGTTTCTTATAGATTAAATTGATTGGATCATGATTTTAATTCAGTTTGATAATTTCTGCCTTTGGTATGGAATATTTAATGTGATTTTTACCCCAGTACTTGGGAGGCTGAGACAGGAGGATCACAGGTTTGAGGCCAGCCTCAGCAACTTAGCAAGACCCTGTTTCGAAATAAAAAGCAAAAAGTTCTGGAGGTGTAGTTAGGAGGTAGAATGACCCTGGGTTCAACAACAACAACAAAGAAAGTTGTATTTATGTCTGCCAGTTTGCTACTTATTTTTTTATGCATCATATTTTTGTTCATCTTTTCTTTTTTAAAAAATATAAAAGGCACATTGAGATATAATTCACATACCACACACAATTCATCTGTTAAAATGCATACTTCCTTGTTTTTAAATTTATTTACAGTTATACAACCATCACCTTAGTCAATTATAGAGCATTTTCATCATCCCCAAGAAAAACTCTCCTTATTTTTGTTCCCAGAAAGGCACAAACATTGATAAATGAATTCTCAACAGAGTCTATAGAATCCCTAGATCAGTAGGTTGACGTCTATGAAGTACTGAACAAACCCCCCTCACACACCCATACACACACGCACGTGCACACACATACACACACACACGTGCACACGCATACACACACACATCCTACCTGTACTAGCCTAGAATTCTATTCTATGCAGTAAAAATATTCTTCAAAATGTAAAGGCCTAATGTTTTCCAGCTCCACCCATTTCCCTGCAAATGAAATGATTCTGTTCTTTATGGCTGAGTAAAATTCCATTGTGTACATATCCCATAGTTTTGTAATCCATTCATTTGTTGATGGACATGTTGGCTGGTTCCATAGTTTGGCAATTCTGAATTGTGGCTATAAACATGGATACGCATGCATTAGTCTTGAAGCTAGGGAGAAAGTGGGTCATAGGAGGGACTCTAGACGAAGAAGGGGAAACCTTAGATGAGCAAAGAAGGCGACCTAACTGAAGGTGATGGGGGCAGGGCAGAGGGAAGCACCCTAATGCACATGATGTACATTCACAAACATATTGAAGTCAATCACTAAGTTGAACATGAGAAGGAGGGAGAGGGGAGAAGATTGAGTGGGAACTGGGGAAAGGTTAAATGAATGCTATGTGCATGTACGCCTCAACCAGCTTGTACCTCATTAAGATGTACGATTACAATGCACCAATAAAAAATAAATAAACAAAACAAAACAAAATAAAGCTATCTAATTTATAGGAAAAAAGTAAAGGCAAAATAAAAGCATTTTAAATAGAAACCAAGGGAATTTGTGGTTAGCCAATATTTACTAAGAACAACATTAAAGGGATTTCTTCAAGTGGAAGGGAAATTATCCCAGATTGAAATATAAAAAGAAAGCTGGGCACAGTAGTGCACATCTGTAATCCTAGTACTTGGGAGGCAGACAGGAAGATCGCAGGTTTGAGTACAGCCTTTGCAAGTAGTGAGACTCTTGTCAGCCTAGTGAGACCCTGTTTCAGAATAAAAATAGAATAAGGTTGGAGGTTTAGCTCAGAGGGAGAATGTCTCTGGGTTTAATCCTCACACACACACACACACACACACACACACACACATACACACACACACACACACACGAAAAATATAAAAGGAAAGAAATAATGAGAACAAAAGATAGATAAGTATGTGAGCAAATGATAATTCACTACTCAAAATAATAACTGAAAGGTATTATAGAGTAGAATAGATATGTATAATATCTATATATGTATAGATATGTATAATATCTATAATATCTAAATATAGGATTACAGATGTGCACTACCATGCCCAGCTTTCTTTTTATATTTCAATCTGGGATAATTTTCCTTCCACTTGAAGAAATCCCTTTAATGTTGTTCTTAGTAAATATTGGCTAACCACAAATTCCCTTGGTTTCTATTTAAAATGCTTTTATTTTGCCTTTACTTTTCTCCTATAAATTAGATAGCTTTATTTTGTTTTGTTTTATTTTGTATAATATGGAGGAAAATAATAATGATAAAAGTGAGAGGTAACAAGCGAAATTTAAAGGTTTTACAGTTCACGCAGTACTGAGAAATTATGCAAGCCATATTTTGTATGAAATTGTAATATGTTAATAACAAATGATGTAACTTCTAGGATAGCTACTAAAAAGCAATTGAATGTAAAACTAAAAATTCAATAGAACAAAAAATACATTTTAAAATTATTTAATCTGGAATAAGCCAAGAAAGAAGAAGCAGGAAACAATTGCCTAAGTTAATAAGGTAGTCATGAATAAAATAATTGATAAACTAAAAGAAAAAAGGAGGTAAAGAGCCATAAAACAGATGGGCCAGATAGAAAATAAATATAATCATGTATAACAACTTCACTGTATTAGTTATTACATTAAAAATAAAAGAACTGGGAAGGAAAACAGACCAAGTGGTGCTTTGTGCATGGATGAATACATTACTATGAATTTCACTATGAGGTATAGTTACAATGTACCAATAAAAATTAATTTAAAAATTTTGTATAGCCATTATGGAAAAAAGTATGGATCTTCTTCAAAGACCTAAAAACAGAACTGACTTATGACCTAGTAATCCTACTACTGGACATACATTCAAAGTAAATAGCCGGGCGTGGTGGCACACGCTTGTAATCCCAGCATTCGGGAGGCTGAGACCGGAGGATCCAGGTTCGCGGCCAGCCTCAGCTACCTAGTGAGGCACTCCGCAACTTAGTGAGACTCGGTTTCAAAATAAAGAATAAAAAATAGGGCTGGGGGTATAGCTCTGAGGTAGAATGTCCCTGAGTTCAATCCCCAGTACCACAAAAAAAAAAAAAAAAAAAAAAAAAAAAAAAAAAAAAAAAAAAAAAAAAAAAAAAAAAAAAAAAAAAAAAAAAAAAAAAAAAAAAAAAAAAAAAAAAAAAAAAAAAAAAAAAAAAAAAAAAAAAAAAAAAAAAAAAAAAAAACAAAGTAAATAAAATCAGTATGTTGGAAAGAAAAAAAATAAAAGGATTAAATATTCCAAATAGAAGAATAACAAGTTAAAATATTGTTTATATGAGACATACTTTCATTATAAGGAAACTAAAGGATTAAAAGTAAAAAGAATATAAGTCTGCAGAAAGCCACTAAAAGAAATTAATACAGCTATTATATATTGGAAAAAAATGAATTATAAGGCAAAAAGCTTCAGTGGAGATAAATAGAAACATTTCACAAAAATATCTAACAGTAAGTGTCTATCTAGAAGAAAGAGACCATATTTATATCAGTTATAGGTAGATATACTAATCCTATTTTTATATCCTATTAGTGAATCCTATTTTGCTATCCTTGTGTGTCTCAAGGACACACACCAAGATCACATTATATGTTCTTCTTTCTGTATGCCTCCCTTTGTTCTTTCTCTAACTCTTATTCTTCTTGCATGAGGCTCTGGCAATTTTTCATAGGTATTATTGGGGTCCTTGTTTGGCTTCTGTGTCCTTGACCTTGTTACTGAGCCCTGTGGAACCTGTCCTTTCTGTCTCTATCTGTGCCTCGACAGGTCGCTTAGCCTCACCTGGGACTGTTTACCTAAGTTACTGCCCAAACACATTCCTCATGGAAATTTTTCTGGACAGAGCATATAGTCCTGAAGGCCTCTGATTCCAGAAATAATGTCCTATGGATTTTGACTGCTGTGTGTTTTGGAGATTTAGATCTGTCTGGGCTTGCCTGATTCACATTGTGCCAAAGTTGTTGTTTCATGCAGAGATCAGTCCCTTATCAATTTCTAGTTTTCCTGCACAAGTCCTAGCCACATTCTGTTCAAATTTTGCATAAGTTACAAAGTTCATTTTCAGGAAAGAACAATGAAGTAAAATTATTTTTCTCTTTTGCTGACAGCAAGAAATTTTATCTTATCTTAGGGAGCATACTATTTTTGTTGGAAACTAGGCTTTGCTGAATCATCTTGAGGTAGGCAAATACTGACAAGCTTTAGTTTCAGCCAAGTGCCAAAGCTAATGAGAAAGGTGGGAAAACATCATAGATAAGGTGAAAATATTTTCTGTGTGGGCCAAGGGAAATTCAGAAGGGAAAAAGGGAAATAAGAGAAAGGAGATTATTAAAATAGTATCATTGTATGTTTAGAGTCATGTGACATATTCTATGAACCTCAAGTCCGTAGTAAAGTGAAGGACATCACAGAATACTTGAGATATTTGATATCTTATGAAAATTGTTAAAAGTCACTGAGGTGTGCCTTGGGGTTGATGTACAAATTAAATACAGATAGCATGCTTGGATGTAGGGACTAGAGACAGGAATATCCTGGATATTTTGATTCAGTGGGAATTTGGAGGGGTTTTTGAACTTTAAAATATGGAACCAGGTAATATTCAAGGATACTTCACCTAGAACACTTAGAAAGAGGAAATAAGTGATAGTTGGGTTACTTGACTATTCAGTTCATATCAACTTCTACCATGTGCAGCTCTATAGCTGTTCAATTTCTGTAGCTGCTGTGTTCAATTTCTGTAGCTGTGTTCATGTTCAATTTTTGTAGCTACAATGTGTTAGATGGACTATATGCTTTAAGATACTGGATCAGGGTCTCTCAGGAGCTCCTAAATTGGCATAAATCTCCAATCTTGAGGCATTGTTTGCTGGCTACTTAGATTCCAAATACTGGCCATATCCTCAGAAGCAAAAGATGAACTTCTAGGATGATGATGCTCTCTGGAACTTTTTGTTTTATAAAGGCAGGGATAACTCCGTCTACTTGGCAATCACCATGTGTTCATTGCTGTATTGTTTTAAAAGCTTCCTGGCATTCTATTTCAGGGACAGCCATGATGATTATAAGGTTGTTTGTGAGGTATTTTTTCACCAAAGTTACTAATAAGCAAATAGAGTTTAAAAAGCATAAGAAATTTTCTTAAAATGATGCAAATGTGTATATGCTTGAGAGAAGCAAAATCGTTTTATTTGGATGAGGAGTCCTATGGAGACATAGGCTTCTCTCCATTTTTCCAATCCCCTCCCACTTCTTGCCCTCCAGTTTAGGACTAATTAGAACCAGACGGTAATCAGTCCAAGGAATAGAGGATTCCAGGCAGGATATAAAAAATGGAATGGAGGTGTGTGTTAGCTTTCTATCACTGTGACAGAATACCTGCGAAGATCAATTTATAATGAGGAAGGATGGATTTTTGGCTCATGGTTACAGAGATTTCAGTCCATGGTTAGTTGGTTCTGTTGCTTTTGAGCCTGTGGTAAGACAGTGCATCATGATGGGAAGTGCACAGTGCAGCAAAGATGTTCATTTCACAGTAACCAGGAAACAGAGAGAGAAGAGACCAAGGATTCAATATCCCCTTGAAAGACATGTCACATTGATCTACTCTCCTTCACCTAGGCTCCACCTTTCAAAGGTTCCAATCTCTCCCAATAGTGCTGGCAACTAAGCCATCAGCATATGGGCCTTTGGGAGACATTTAAGATTCAAACCATAACATTGTGTAAGAGAAGGTATGCTATTGTCAATTATTCTCTCATTTTTCCCTTCAGTTACTAGAGTATAATCCAGGTATGAGCTGTATTCTCTGCTAGGCTCTCTGTGCCCTCTTTTCAGGACAAGCTCCTACCCCTTGAATAGAATCCCATTTTCTCTGAACTGAGCAACTACCTGGTTCTGATTGGTCTTCCTTGTTTCTTATCTTTGTCATACTGGGTCACTTAAAAAATGCAAACTTCTGCAGTCCTTCTTCTCTTGGATTCTTTTCTGCATTTACTTTCCTTTTTTCTATTCATTCTACTTGTTGACTCATTCTATGTAAATTCATTTTACCCCATATTTTCATCTTATTTATATAATTATCTTCTTTCTTTTTCTTTGAAGTGCTTAATTTTATTTGTCCATTTACTATGCAATGGTAGCCAGTTGTTGAAATAGCAGTCCAGATTTGCCATGATGATAGTTTTTGGACACGAATAACATTTGAATCGGTAGACTTTGAGTAAAGCAGATTATTCTCAATTACATGGATGGACCTCATCCAATCCATTGAAGGCCTTAAGAGAAAAAAAGATGTCCCTTGAGAAAGAACAAATTCTTCTCCAGGCTGCCTTTGGACTCAAGGCTGCAACTGAAACTCTTCCCATGACCTCCATATTATTGCCCTGCCCTGCCCTGCCGACTTCATCCTTGCCAGCCCCCACAATCATGTGAAGCAATCTTTAATATAAATCTATCTCTCCATAAGTACATCTCCTTGATTTTGTTTCTCTGGAGAACCTTTACTAATACACTCCCTTAAAGAAAACTTGACTCAGTTCCCTGGAAACCACCTCCCTGAGATGTCACTAATTAGTATTGCATTTTCCTCTCCCACACTAGACTGAAGAGCCAGGAGGCAGTGTCGGCATTTTGAAGCCCCCATGTATGTCCTTAGAAGTCATATTATAAGGCAAAACCAATCTTTCTTTGCTACTGACACTATCTGGCTAACACAGAATTATTTTCATGCTTCTTGCTTTTGTCATCTATCATCCTTCCTCACACTTCCATGCATTCTTTTAAGATAACGACCTCTGGATCTAGCCTATGCAAATGGGACAGTGGTATCTATCTTGCTTTTCTTGTAACAACCCACTCCATGGGAACTAACTGGGGTCCCATGAAAACTATATTATTTCTGAGGGCAATGAAATAAATACCTTCTACTAGATCTCACCTCTTAAAGATTCTAGCACCTCCACACAATCACCACACTGGAGACTAAGCCCCCCTCACAAGAGCCTTTGGGGGCACACTCAAACCAGAGCCAAACCACAGCACCATCAAAACGGGGAAAGGCATTGTAGTTGGTTGGTAACAGCATTTGCTACATTTTTCTATTTGTGTCTAGATAATTTATCAAAAGTTAACAATCACACAAATTCAGTTTCTTTTCTCATCACTCAGAGCAGTTTAAAATCATAGGTTGCATGTATATTTGTTCTTTGAACACAAATTTCCTTTCAGTGGTCCCAGGGTGATGGGGTAAAGTAGAAGGGGTAGGCATAAAATGCTAACAATCTCATTTTCTTATGCTTAGACAGAAATTATATCAGTAATAAGGCATCATAATTTATCAGTCTCAATTACCATCATTAGAAACTATTCTACCTATCTGAAATCTTAAGCTTTAAAATATCAATGTCTGACCTTTATTTTATGCTCTTAGGTTTTCTTACATAGACTTCCATATAACTACTCTTCTATCTTATAGAGACTTTGCTCTAACACTTGTGATTTTTTTAATGATAATAACCAATGCTGAGTTGGTCTCAATCACAACACAGGTCTGGTTTTCTGGAGCAGGGATAGTGATGACTATTGTCTAGAGTTGAGGGTTTATGCATTAGAAACCTCCAATTAAATTAGAGGCTGGGAAGTCCCTGATGGATATGAGCAAGATACTGGTCCAAATGCCAAAGAAATAAACAAGTCTTCAGTTTGGGTATAACTACTTTATGCACTGAGATACTCTCAATTCTTAGGAATTCCTGGTGGGTAAGTATTGTGCCTACTGTCAATGGTTGATGAAAAGTTACTTCCTTTGAACTCTAACTTAAGCAATATGTAATCTCTTCTGCCCTCTTAATTGTAATAGCCAGAAGTCCAAGTCTGTCCAATCTCAGAACAACTCTGTATTTTTACCTAAAATACCAGGGTAGTTTAGCTCTATAAGTACAGCCAGCTCTTTGTATTCATGGGTTTTGCACCTTGTTATTTTGCAGCAACTAATAAAAAAACATTACAAATACTTTTTCTTGTCATTATGCCCTAAACAATAGAGTATAACAACTATTTACATAATATTTACATTACATTAGTTATTATAATAGAAATAATTAAAAGTATATAGGAAAATTTTCATAAGTTATATGCAAAAGCTTTGCCATTTTACATAAGGAACTTGAGCATCCTTGGATTTTGGTATGCATAAGGTTCCTAGAATCAATACTCTATAGGTACCAAGGGAAAAATGTATCTTAGGAAACAATGATAATTGACTCAACAAACTTTTTTATTCCAGAAGAAAGGAAGCTATCAGAGAAAAAAAGTAAAAGGCCAACTTTTGCATATAGCATTTATTATGTTAAGGTAAATTCATTCTATACATATTTTGTTGAGAGTTTTTATAATTAATAAAAGGTTAAATTTCACTAAATACTTTTTTACATCTATCAAAATGATGATAATCTTTCATTCTGATAGTATGGTATATTACATCTACTATTTTGCATGTTAAATCATCTTTTCATTCCAGAAATAAATTTCATTTGGTCATGGTACATAATCTTTTTAATGCACTGTTGAATTCAATTTGCTAGTATTTTATTAAGAATTTTTTGCATGTATATTCATTAGGGAAATTGATATGTAGTTTTCTTGAGATGCCTTTGTCTACCTTTGGTATAAAAATTATGCTAACCTCATAAAATGAATTAGGAAGTATTCCCTCTACTTTTATTTTTTTGGAAGACTTTAAGAAGGATTGACAATTCTTTTTTGAATGTTTGGTAGAATTTACTTTTGAAGCCATCTTGTTCTAGGCTTTCTGAAAAAAATTTGATTACTGATCAATCTCCTTATTTGTTACTAATCTGTTTAGGCTTTATATTTTATCTCAATTCAATTTTGGTAGATTGTATGTTGTTAGGAATTTATCCATTCTTCTAGACTATCCAATCTGTTGGTGTGGAATTGTTCATAACAGTTCCTTATGATCCTTTTTGTTTCTGAGGCATCTATCTAATATGTCTTATCTTTTATTTCTAATTTCATATATTTTTGTTTAACTTTTCAAAACACAACTTTTAGCTTTGTAGATTTTTTTTTTTTGTGGTACTGGGGATTGAACTCAGGCTCAGGGGCATTCTACCTCCAAGCTATAAACTCCCAGCCCTATTTTTTATTCTTTATTTTGAAACAGGTTCTCACTAAGTTGCGGAGGGCCTCATTAGGCAGCTGAGGCTGGCCGCAAACCCGGATCCTCCGGTCTCAGCCTCCCAAATGCTGGGATTACAAGTGCGTGCCACTACACCTGACTTTTTGTAGATTTTTTCACTGTTTTTATATTCTCTATTTGGTATATGTCTGTTCTAATCTTTATTATTTCTCTCCTCACTTGGACTGAGTTTATACTTTTTTATAGTTTTATGAGTTACAAAAGTTAGATTGTTTGAAATCTTTCTTACTTTTCATTATAAGAAAGATTTCCTCCTTAGTACTTAGTAATTAATTCACAGCACTTTTTAAATTTTGATGTTGTGCTCATGATTTTGTTTGTCTTGAGGTTTTTCAAAAATTATCTTTTGATTTTTTTTTTGACACAGTGGTTGTTAAAATTTGTGTTTTTTAGTTTTCATATCTTTGTAAATTTCTCCATTTACTTATTGTTATTGACTTCTAGTTTCATTCTACTGTGGCTGGAAAAAGTATTTATGATTATTTCAACTTTCTTATGTTTGTTAAGACATATTTAATAATATACCATGTGACCAATTCCTGAGAGTATTTCACATGTACTCAGTAAGATTGTGTAATCTTCTGTTATTGGATAGGAATATATATTTCAAGTAAAAAAATACCCACTCCGGCACTTCTATTCAACAAATTACCAGAATTCCTAGCCAGAGCAATTAGGCGAGACAAAAATAATAGAAGGCATCCACATTAGAAAAGAAGTGCATTTATCTTTGCTTACAGAAGATATATATATACCACTACAGAATCAATAAAAAACTGTTAGAACTAATAATCAACTACAGTAAAGTTTCAGGATACAAATTTGGCATGCAAAATTCTTGTGATTCTGCACACTAACAACAAACAATATATGCTATATACAGTTAGTCTGTAGTGTTGTTCAAATCAGCTATTTCTTTATTGGCTTTCTATCCATATAAAGACCATTATGGTTGGGCATGGTGGCACATGCCTATAATTCCAATACTTGGGAAGCTGAGATAGGAGAATCTCATATTTAAAGCCAGCTTCAGCAACTTAGTGAGATTCTCAGCAACGTACTGAGACTCCATTTCGAAATAAAAAATAAAAAGGGATGGAAGTATAGCTCAGAGTTAGAATGTCCCTGGGTTCAATCTCAGTACAACAACAAAAGACCATATATGGAAGTTACCATAATAGTCAATGGGAAAAAATAAAAATAAAATTCTCTGAGATATGATTCAAGTAAAAAAATACCCACTCCGGCACTTCTATTCAACAAATTACCAGAATTCCTAGCCAGAGCAATTAGGTGAGACAAAAATAATAGAAGGCATCCACATTAGAAAAGAAGTGCGTTTATCTTTGCTTACACTCCTGGGTATCTCCAAAAGAAATAAAATCAGAGAATCCAGCAATTCCACTCCTGGGTATCTCCAAAAGAAATAAAATCAGTATGTCAAAGAGATAACTTCACTCCCATGTTCATTATAGCATTACTCCCAACAGTCCAGATATGGAAAAAACCTCTTTCATTGAAAAATGAGTGAATAAAAATGCATAGTGTGTATATGTAATGGAGTTTATTCAACCTTTAAAAAGAAATCCTATCATTTTTAATCACTAGGATGAACCTGGAGGGCATTATGCTAAGTGAAATAAGCAATGTCGCGCGCTTGAGTCCGTCCAGCGGAGAAAAACACACGACATCCAGGTTCCTTCTGCGAGAAGCTTTACTCAGGATTGCTCATGCGGGTAATGGCAGTTGGCCCAGACTCAGAACAGAGGCTTATATGTCTGCTTCTGGCCAATCAGGACTTGACTCGTATCTGAGCTCCGATTGGTCAGGAAAGCTAGCCTGCAC
>PVLC010035137.1:0-16501 GCA_004027655.1 Graphiurus murinus | reverse complement strand
GCGGTACTGGGGATTGAACTCAGGGGCATTCTACCTCCGAGCTACACCCCCAGCCCCTTTTTTTATTCTTTATTTTGAAACAGAGTCTCACTGAGTTGCGGAGTGCCTCACTAGGTAGCTGAGGCTGGCCGCGAACCTGGATCCTCCGGTCTCAGCCTCCCGAATGCTGGGATTACAAGCGTGCGCCACCACGCCCGGCCTAGTCATTTATTAATAGATGACAATTACCCCAAACTCACTGGCTTAAAACTCTCCTGATGTCCCCATTTCTGTGGATCAGGAATTGGAAAGTGCTCAGAAGGAGGTTCTGGTGCTCTCAGGGCCTGACCTGGCCCGTCACCTGCCAGTCACCTGTGGGGCTGGGGTGGTGGGCCTCCCGAGCGTGTCCCCCACACCCCACAGCCCCGAGACTCCCCTGGAGGGAGCACGCCCGAGAGAGAGTCTAGAGGCCAGCAAGTAGGAAGCTGGTACCTTCAATGACCTAGTCTCCAAGTCACTCTGTTGCTTTCTTTGCATTCTGTTCCTTAGAAGCCAAGCAAGCCACCAAGTGCAACCCACGTGCCAGAGATTAGGCTCCGCCTCAGGAAGGGGGGTGTCAGAGTCTGTGGGCATAGTTGAAAACCACAGCACTCACAAGTAAAAAGCAGAGCCGGGTGTGGTGGAGCATGCTTGTAATCCCAGTACTTGGGAGGCTGAGACAAGAGGATCGCAGGTTCAAAACCAGCCTCAGCAAGTAGTGAGACTCTCATCAAACTAGTAAGACCCTGTTTTAAAAAAAAATAGGGCTGGTGGTGTAGCTCAGAGGTAGAATGCCACAGGGCTCAATTCCTAGTACCACAATAAATAAATAAATAAATAAATAAATAAATAAATAAATAAATAAATAAACAAAACAAAAGCTGTTATGAGCCCCTTGCTGTGCTCTGCTGGAGGCAGACCCAGGTCTCTGCAGCATGAGCCTGCAGATGAGGTAGCTCTGCCTTGCATAGGAGCCTCTGACCCTGACCCCTGCCAAAGCAGGGACCCTTGGAGGGCTCACCTGAGCCATCTCCTCACCCCTCCCTCCCCAGGAGGGCACTGCTTCCCCAGCAGTCCCCAACCCAGCCGCCTTCCCATGGTGGAGAGCGGAACCACCTAGAACACAGCGGCCTCCATGAGTGCCCAGGGATTTAGAGCACAATGGCTTCAGTCCTCATTTTCAGTTCATTGTTGGTGATGTAGGCATTAGGATTCAGTTTAAAAAATAAAGAGCAAGCGGGCGTGGTGGCGCACACTTGTAATCCCAGCATTTGGGCGGCTGAGACCGGAGGATCCGGGTTCACGGCCAGCCTCAGCTACCTAGTGAGGCACTCCATAACTTAGTGAGACCTGTTTCAAAATAAAGAATAAAAAATAGGGCTGGAGGTGTAGCTTGGAGGTAGAATGCCCCTGAGTTAAAACCCCAGTACCGCAAAAAATAAATAAATAAATAAATAAAGAGCACTTAGTCCAGGCCGCTGACACAGGAGGATTGTAGGCTCAAGGCCAGCCTCAGCAACTTAGTAAAAAGGGCTCAGTGTGTAGCACAGCTGTAGAACGCCCTGGGTTCAATCCCCACTTCCACAAATAAACGAATGGGTAAAAGAGCACTTTTTCTCGGCCTCTCACAAGTGGCATGAGTACTGCCCTGGCCCCATTCAGCAGCTCACAGGAAGCAGTCAGGCCCGAGGAGCAAGTGGGGACCGTCACTGGGTCCCAGTTGCATCTGCCTCCCTTTCCAGCTCATGTCTGTCTCCTTTATTTATCCTGCCCCCATCAGTCTACTCTGAAGCCGGCCGGACAGCTGTTACTGCCTGTCCCTTTCCTGCTGTAGCCACCATAGTTTGCGCCTGGGTCTGAAGCGCATCTCTGGCACACACACCTTTGCGCACCTGTTTCTGGTGCTGCCAAGCACACACCTCTGCACTGAGGGGCCAGGCTCCTGGCTCCAGGACCGGCTGTGCCCGCTGCCCCCGAGGGCCTCTTACGGGGTGCTCCTGCCCCGTGCCTCTGTGAAATTGCTCTCTCACTGTCTCATGTCCTTGTGTCTTTGCATCATCTGGACTGTGAGCTTGAGGCCAGGCGTCTGCCTTCTCAGGTCCCTTTATAGCAGTCAGCAGGAGTGCTGCGTGCCAGCCAGGAGGTGGTGAAGGATCCTCTGAATTAAATTCAGCTACTGAGGATTTCTCTTAAGAATAAGGACTGCTCGGTAACAGAGACCACCTCTATAGAAGAACAAGGTCCCCCTCAACCGAGGGACGGGAGCCCTTCTGTGACAGCCGGCTTGTCGCTTTAGCCAGCTCTAAGCCCCTGCTGTCCTCCAGGTACGGGAGCTGGAGGCAGAGCTGGAGGACGAGAGGAAGCAGCGGGCGCTCGCCGTTGCTTCAAAGAAGAAAATGGAGATCGACCTGAAGGACCTGGAAGCTCAAATCGAGGCTGCGAACAAAGCTCGGGACGAAGTGATCAAGCAGCTCCGCAAGCTCCAGGTACGTGCAGCCCTGTGGGCGCCTCTGGATGGAGTCAGAGGCCTGCCAAGGTAAGCTGTTACACAAGGATAGGCTGGGCAGCAGAGAGGGACACTGCAGCTCCCGGCCCAGCATGCAGGCTGTGAAGATGGCACACACAGACCTGCTTTGTCTATGGGGATTTACGTGTGTGTGCGCGCGTGTGTGTGTGTCTCTCTCTCTCGCTGGGAATTGAGCCCAGGGGTATTCTGAGCTATACCTCTGAGCTATACCCCCAGCCCTATTTTTTTTATTTTTATTTTGAAACAGGGTCTCACTAGGTTGCTGAGAATCAATCTTGCTGAGGCTGTCTTCACACCTGCGATCCTTTTGTCTCAGCCCCCCACATACTTGGATTACAGGTGTGTGCCACCACACCTGGCCAGGATTTGCTTTTGAGCCAGAGCTGGGGTAGTTACCAAGTGGAGCATCCTTGCTGGGCTGTGACTCCTTTTGGAGGAAGGTTGTGTGACTTTGCTCCTTATAACCTTTCAGTCTGCTTTAATTGTCACTTTTGCTACCCAGATGATGCGCCAGAGTCACTACCACAATGACAAGTTATCTGTGTTTTCATTCACAGTCCGTACAGCCAGTGACCACTCCCCATGCGTCTAGTGGGGGAAGCATTCAGTCTTTGATTACTAAGTGTGTATGATATCAGCTATTAGTTTTTCACTGGTGCCTTTTATCAGAGTTGAGAAATTTTCCTTCTCTTCATACCTTGTTGAGTGTTTTTATAATGAAAAAGTATATTTTGAATATATATATATATATATACCATGAATATATTCATAAGAGATACTAGTCTATATTCTTCCTGTGATATCTTTGTCAATTCCCTATTCTTTTGTGTTCACATTGAATGTACGTTACTTTCATAATCTGAGAAATGAATGAAAACTACCCCCCAAACTTTCTTTTTATTTAATCCTAGGCTCAGATGAAAGATTACCAGCGTGAATTAGAAGAAGCTCGTGCATCTCGAGACGAGATTTTTGCTCAATCCAAAGAGAGTGAAAAGAAATTGAAGAGTCTGGAAGCAGAAATCCTTCAGTTGCAGGAGGTTGGTTTCTCTACTTATAGAGTTCCGCAAATATTTGCCCTTGAAGTTTCTCTGGGGTCAGATAAATACATTTTAGCCAATATAATTTCAGTATCCAATTTGATGACCTCCTCATTGCTTCAGTTACACTTGGGTACCAGCCATGGATATTCCCTCTACCTGGCTAAAGGCAAGAGAGCGGTCTGCTAACTTGTTAAGCCACCTGTTCCCCTGCATGAGAAAAGGAAGTGTTGTTCACATGTTTAGCGTTTGTAAGCATCAGGCTCATTTAACTCTAACACATAAGCCTGTGTATGTGATGCCTGAAAAGAGAAGTATATTTCATTGAATTCCTGAGCGAATCATCTTGTAAACAGTTACTTTTTCTAAGTTCTCAGGAGGGGAGGGAGTAATGAAGCCTGGTGTATAATATGGGATTCTATGTAAGGCACACCTGAACATTGTACAGTTCTTTTCTGTATAAATGAAGAATGGAAGAATGATCAAAACCTATGCAAACCCAGAACGATAAAACTTGAAATGTTAGTATAAGTTAATATTTTAAAACTCCCAATACATACATACAGTAATGTCAGGTAGCAATGCTGGATCCAGTGTTACCAAAGACAGAGTTCAGCTGGCAAAATAGAAAAGATGTATTCTAAGTGTCAAGAATGAAAAAGGAAGTGAAAATCAGATTAGCGACCACTGAGCAGCCCTGAGAAACCAGCCTTTGGTTTGGGGCCCTCTTTTTCTGTCTCATTGTTTTTTGCTCTTTATTTCCTGTTTGTTTGTTTGTTTGTTTGTTTGTTTTAACAGTCTGGCTAATTTACCCAGGCTAACCTTGAACTTGTGATCCTCCCAAATAGCTGGGATTACATATGTGCAACACTACATCAGGCTTTTTGAGTTGGACATGTGTTGTAGAAGGGGGACAGGGTTACTAGGGATTGAACCCAGGGGCATTCCACCTCTGAGTTAACATCCCCAGCCCTATTTTATTTTTATTTTGAAACAGGGTCTCACTAGGTTGGTGACAGTCTCACTACTCGCTGAGGCTGTCCTCAAACCTGAGATCTTCCTGTCTCAGCCTCCCAAGTACTGGGATTATAGTACATGTGCCACCATGGTCAGCTAGTACACATCTTTTAAAAACCCATGTGGGCCAGTTGTGGTGGTGCACACTTGTAATCCCAGTTCTTGGGAGGCTGAGATAGGAGGATCCGGGTTCACAGCCAGCCTCAGCTACTTAGTGAGGCCCTCTACAACTTAGTGAGACCCTGTTTCAAAATAAAGAATTAAAAATAGGGTAGAGCTTGGAGGTAGGTAGAATGCCCCCAGGTTGAATCCCCAGTACCGCAAAAAAAAAAAAAAACAAAAAAACCCATGTGGGCCAGGCATGGTAGTGCATGCCTGTAATCCCAGGACGGCTGAAACAGGAGGATCACAGGTTCGAGGACAGTCTCAGTGAGTAGTGAGGTTATCATCAGCCTAGGGAGACCCTGTTTCAAAATAAGAATAAAATAGGGCTGGGGGTGTAGCTCAGAGGTAGAATGCCCCTGGGGTTCAATCTCCAATATCATAAAAAAATTAAAAATGTGTATTTATCGGTGAGTAGAATGTCCAAGCTCTGTATCCATCATGGAGCTGACCAGTGATGTCCCAAGTGCTCCTGTCCCCAAGGTGGAGCCTGCCTCCAAGACAGCCCCTAGCCGTGACCGGTGTGATAGCATGCCTTGAACCCACACTCAGTCACCTCCGAAAGCCAGCAGTGTTTGTTCCAGGCTTGCAGGCAGGGATCACATTTCATTAGAGAGAAGAGACTGAGCCAGCCCTGCCCTTCCCTCTGTTTCTGATACTTTTCTTTCCTTCAAACACCTCTGTCCACCTGGCTGATAGGACCCTTGGGTCCATCAGCGTGCCCAGAACCCGTCCAGCCAGGGGCCAAGCGCTCAGTGAGTCTCCAGGGTGCACAAGGACTGAGCTAATCAGAGGCCAGATGGCAGAGCTGTGTGTGATCTTCGACTTGCCAAATGCAGCGTCTTTTAAAGAGGCGGCTGGTAGGGAGAGCCTGGACAGTGTCAGGACCTGGCTGTCTGCTGCTAAGCAGTCTTGGGATTTGGGGCCCTTCCCTTCGTCTTCGTGAAGAGCTTCCTCTTCCATAATAAGGGAGATGGTACCGTTCTCGAATCTGAGACGTTTCTGATGTCGGTCTACCCAGTTGGAGTAAGAAACACACCAAGCCTTGATGCCTTTCATAGCAGGTCATCTTTCCAAGGATGCCCAGGCGCAGCTCTCCAAACCCGAGCCCCTCCCCCTCCCACAGGAGCTGCGAGATCCTCGTAGCACTGCTGCCTGACAGTCACTGGTCTGTCCAGTGTATGTGACACCTCAACACCATAATGTGGTATGCTGCGTTTCCCTTTAGGATTCAGGGTAAAGTTTGCGCTCAGTAAATATTAAAAAAAAACCACCAGCCTTGCCAGGCATGATGGTACACACCTCTAAGCCCAGGACTTAGAATGCTGAGACAGGTGAATCACAGGCTTAAGGTCAGTCTCAGCAACTTAGCAAGATTTTCTATTTCAAACCAAAAACTTAAATAGGGCTGGGGATATAGCTCAAAGGTGAAACATCCCTGGGTTCAATCCCCAGTACCACCACCACCACCACCACCACCACTACCCCCCGCCCCCCCCAAAAAAACAGCCTTGCCAGGTATAGTAGTCCACACCTAGAATCCCAGCTACTCAGGAGGATTTCAGGTTCAAGGCCAGTCTAGGCAACTTAGCGAGACCCTATTTCAAAATGAAAAAAAAAAACAAAAAAGACTTGGGGAGTGGTAGTTCAGTGGTAGAACGCTCCTAGATTCAATCCCCAGTACTGCCAAAAAAAAGAGAGAGAGAAAGGAAGGCACAGCAGCTCTGAAGGGCAGTGGGAATACGGCCACCTTGTGTGTCGGAGGTGACAAGCCCTTCCGCAGGCTAGGACTCCCTCTGGGGGATTTTTGTTGACGCTGCTGGCGTGTGCATCACCTGCCGGCCCTGCATCCTTGGCAAGTCGCCAGCTTCACCTCTCACGTCTCAGTTGCAGTTTGAGGTGCACGGAGGGGGCAATGGGAGCAAGGCGGCCATAGCTACAGCCATTGGCACTCTTCACATAGGAAGAGACTATAATGTCAGAGCTTAAGTCACAGTCTAATCTTCTTTAGGAACTCGCCTCCTCTGAGCGCGCCCGCCGACACGCCGAGCAGGAGAGAGATGAGCTGGCTGACGAGATCGCCAACAGCGCTTCTGGCAAGTGAGTCTCCTCCAGCAGGTGGCGGGCGGGCATCTGGATGCGGTGCCCGCCGAGGCCTTGGTCCTCTGCCTGCGGGTGCCCACACTGCCTGGAAGGGTGGGCCCGTCACCCGGCATCTAGGAGTCAGTAGCAGGCTCGCTCATCTGTTGAGCCTGGAAAGATGAGCTGGAGGTGGGGAGCTTGGCCAGCCTCCGCCATCACACCCCCGTGCCACTCAGAGCGGGTGTCCATGGGCTGCTCTCACCGCAAGCTCCTTAAATGTGACCTTTTTCTGAACTCATTTTTCATTCAGAATCATCCTTTTCTCCATGGAGTTACTGTATTGAGCTCTCATCCTGTACCTTTCCTAGTGCATGATCCCGGCATTCCACAGTAAAGTGTTGGGATCTTATTCTCAGTGCACTGGGAGCCAGTACAGATTGAGGGAATGCTGGGACCCTACTGACATTGTGGAGGACAGACAGACAGAGCAGAGGAGTTAGCCAGGGTTCAGCTGTGAGGCCACCGTGGAGATCCAGGCCAGTCATGACAGGCCGGGACCAGGGAGGCGGACATGGGCAAGACAGAGTACAGGGGGGCGGTGGACGTGTAACCAACCTGTGGGACCTGTAGGTGCCAGGGAAAGGAAGAGCTGAGAGCAAGGCCAGGGTGCTGGAGGAGCCCTCCCCAAGTTTTCCTGGTGTCGCGCCCCCTCCAGGTCGGCACTGCTGGATGAGAAGCGGCGTCTGGAGGCACGGATCGCACAGCTCGAGGAGGAGCTTGAAGAGGAGCAGAGCAACATGGAGCTGCTCAACGACCGCTTCCGCAAGACCACGCTACAGGTGGCGCTCGAGAGCCCGTGCCCCCGGGGGGCCACGCTGCCTCTTGGCAGGAGTGACCGAACCTGTCTCTTCCAGGTGGACACGCTAAACACAGAGTTGGCGGCCGAGCGCAGTGCAGCCCAGAAGAGTGACAATGCGCGCCAGCAACTGGAGCGACAGAACAAGGAGCTGAAGGCCAAGCTGCAGGAGCTGGAGGGTGCTGTCAAGTCCAAGTTCAAGGCCACCATCTCAGCCCTGGAGGCCAAGATCGGGCAGCTGGAGGAGCAGCTTGAGCAGGAAGCCAAGTAAGAGGTTCTTGCCACCCTCACCCGAAACTCGCTGTAACTGCAGGCTGGACTCTGGGCAGTCTGTCAGGCATGGTGTGGGCGTGCCCTTGCCCTCGGGTTGCGGAGGGCGGCAGGAGAAGAGATGACAAGGACACATGGCCAGGATGGGAGGGGAGAGTGCTGAAAGCCAAAAAGAAGTGCTGACGCGTTGAGAGGCTGTGAGGAGTCAGGGAGGCTGGGCTTTGCTCACCGGCTCCTTCTGGACTCAGCCGAGGACCACTCATACCGCGCCCTATGGCTTCCTGGGCACTGTCAGATTTGTATCTCTACCCTGAGTCCATTTCCCAAGTTGGTGGCATCCTGTCAAAAGCTACAATTTGCTGGCAGAGAAGAAATGCAATTTAACAAAAATTAAAGCTTTTGTTCTCCACGGGAAGGGATTGCTTAACAGTTTCCATTTCGAAGTATTAAAGCATGGTTAAAATTGTGAGGGACTGCACCACACAACTCTGGCAGGCACTTACAGGGCAGTTACAGTCACAGACTACAGAACGAGGGCCCAGAATGCAGGCCCTGAGCTTGCCCGGCCTCGTCCCAAGCCGGCCTCCTACTTTCCCCTTGAGACTCCACTGGGCTGCAGTAAAACAACTTGGGTTTTTAGTTGTAATTAACATAACTTGCTTTTTCATCTGACAATCCATTTTGGCATAGGATTTAAGGAACAAAACAACTCTGTTTTCCATGCAGTCCTCCAAATAAGTTAGCTCTCCTTCATATGGGACAACAGTCCCATGTAGAAAACATAATTTGACTTCTAACCAGAGACTAAATGTGTGCGGTATGGTGTTTTTTGGGTTTTTTTTTTTAAAGTTAGCTGTAAATGTTGCTAGCATCATAGTAGTTAGTAAATTCTAAATAGAGATTGTCACTTAATAAAATGGGGATTTTGGTTTCTTTTAGGCAAAAGGGTTAGGTGATTAGACTAACATTTTTCTCTTCAAAAAGTCTGTAATCCTAGTGAGATCATGTTTCAGTTAAAAATAAAATAGGGCTGAGGGTATAGCTCAGAGGTAGGCTGCTTCTAGGTTCAATCCCCAGTACCAGAAAAAAGTCTGTCCAACATAACTGACAGGCAGCTTGTGTCCATCTGCTGTTCAAAAGGTCACCAAATAAGCTGGGCATGGTGGCATACACCTGCAATCCCAGTACTTGGGAGGCTGAAACAGGAGGACAGCCTCAGCAACTTAGTGACACCCTGTTTCAAAATGAAAAGTGCTGGAGGTGTGGCTCAGAGGTAGAACACTCCTGGGTTCAGTCCCCAGTACCAAAAAAAAAAAAACCCAAAAGGTCACTGAATAACGTGATTAATACCTGCATGTGCGGGAACAGTATGCTCTTCCTACCTATCAGCACTGAGGATATGTTAAAGTTTGATAATATAAGCTGAGTCACCTCCCTAAGAAGAACTTTATGAAATATTTTCCCCATTCCAAGTATAATTTCAGGTATTTCACCACTACTGTAATCACTTTCACAGGGAACGCGCAGCAGCCAACAAACTAGTCCGTCGCACGGAGAAGAAGCTAAAAGAGATCTTCATGCAGGTCGAAGATGAGCGTCGACACGCAGATCAGTATAAAGAGCAGGTGTGTGGGGAGAGGGCAGCGAAGGTCATCATCTGGGAAACACTTCAGCAAAGGGCCTGGCTAAAAGAAGAAAACACTATTTGAAACTCATAATTCTAACATTTCAACCAACCATCTGTGTTCCTGCCAGTCACTCCGGGTCCTGGGGTGCAGCAATGGAAAGACAAGGGGCGCCCACAACATGAGAGATATGCGGGGGGTGGGGGGGGTCAGCGAGGCCTGGCTGAATTTTCGAGTTAGCATGCGACTCCTCCACTAGAATGTACGCTTCCTGAGGACAGAGGTTTCGCCCAGTTTTGCTCTGGTTATCTCCCCGCTGCCTAGAACACTGTCTGGCTGGCAGTGGTTGCAGTGTTTCATGACCGCCCACTATGCCCAAGAAGTGTTCTAGGCACAGCCAGGCATCCTAAGTGTGGGTCAGGCCCGCAGCCTGCACCCTGCAGCCTGTGCCCCGCTCCAGCTCTGTCCCTCTGCTGCAGACACTGGCAGGTGAGCAGCGTCCACTGCCTTTGGCCCTGGCCCTCCCCTTTGGGGTTCCTGCTCCAGTCAGTCACCCCAGGCTTCCCTTCCTCCCCCGTACCCAGAGCCCAGCAACACTGAGGGTGGTTCAGGGTGGGCGTGAGCTGGACCCAGGAGTGCAGGACCCAGGGGGGTGCTCTTGGTTACTGCAGCAGTCTTTCCAGAGTGGCTCTGTCCTTGAGTCCAAGTATGGTGTCTGAGATATTATACTTCACAGGAGGTCTAAAAACCTGCAGCTAGTGAGATGAGTGTGGTGGCGCATACTTGTGATCCCAGTACTTGGGAGGCTGAGACAGGAGGATGGCCGGTTTAAGACCGGCCTCAGAAACTTAGTTGAGATTCTCACCTTTTTCAAAATAAAAAATAGGGCTGGGGGTGTAGCTCAAAGGTAGAATGCCCCTGGATTCAATCCTCAGAACCAAAAAAGAAAATCTGCACCTGGTGATTTTCTGCATTTTGCAAGAATAGTGATTTTCCTTTTACAATCCTATAAGCTACTTGTGAATATATAAAGTTAAGTCATTTTCTACAGAAAACTCACAGGTAAAAACAATTTTATTTTAAATTTGTTAACATGGTTTGCTCTGTTAGATACTGGTTTTGCTGAGAGTGGCAGGCAAGTTAAAAGCCTTAGACCAGCCCACAGACGTGGAGGAGGGTGTAACTGCACTCAGGTGTGTAGGTGCACACAGAGGGGCTGCCACGGCACTCACCACTTTGCTTTGTCTCACCTGTTCCT
The DNA here is from genome assembly GCA_004027655.1 of Graphiurus murinus. Lineage (NCBI taxonomy): Eukaryota > Metazoa > Chordata > Mammalia > Rodentia > Gliridae > Graphiurus > Graphiurus murinus. Next base: position 5,646 of record PVLC010035137.1, on the reverse strand, counting down.
CCTCCAAGATGGAAAAGGCCAACGCCAGGATGAAGCAGCTTAAGCGCCAGCTGGAGGAAGCCGAAGAGGAAGCCACGCGTGCCAACGCATCTCGGCGTAAACTCCAGCGGGAACTGGACGACGCCACCGAGGCCAACGAGGGCTTGAGCCGCGAGGTCAGCACACTGAAGAACCGGCTGAGGTGAGCAGGCCAGGGCGTGGGCTGCAGAGGCCTCTCTGGAATCCCGACGTGGTGCAGGACTTCTGACCTCTGCAGGAGGGATGGGGAAGACAGGCGGGCGGGCCCACTCTTCCTCTTGGCCAGGTGACTATGCAAGGGGGGGGGGGTCGGGTCCCGCCTCTGTTCAAAAGCAGGGCGCCACAGAGCATGAGGGAGCTGAGGCTAAACTCTCTCCTGGGAAAAGGAGTTGGCCACCTTGTGGCACCTTCAGTCTGTGTCCTGCTGTTGTGTGGCCGCAAGCTAAGAAAGGTTTTACTTTATTTTATTTTATTTTATTTTATTGTGGTGGTGGTGAGACTATGGATTGAACTCAGGGGCATTCTACCTCTGAACCAATTTTTTATCTTGAGACAGGTCTGGCTAAGTTGCTGAGGCTTGCCTCAAACCTGTGATCCTCCTGTCTCAGCCTCCCAAGTAAAGGGATTACAGACATACACCATCATGCCCAGCTGGTTTTTGTTTTTAAAATGTTAAGACTATGTGACAGAGACCCTCAGTGGCCCACAAAGCCTCTGGCCCTTTTATAGGAAAAGGCTGGTTAGCAGGTCAAGCTTTGCCTTAATCCATCTTTCTATCACAGACTGTCTTAAGTTGACTCAGGCCATCCCCAGGCGCCTCAGGACCTTGCTCCCCGCACACTGTGTGGTGGCCTGGCTGCCACCGGGTGGGGACTGGGGGCGGGGTGGGGGGGAGCACAAGCTTCTCAGTCACACCCACCTACCGAAAGGCCTTGTGGGAGGTTCAGCACCTGAGGGTTGAACGCCTGACAGCCACCTGCTCTTGTGACTTGCCCACATGCAACTCCCTTCCGTTCTCCCAGGCGGGGAGGCCCAATCAGCTTTTCTTCAAGCCGATCCGGCCGGCGCCAGCTGCACATTGAGGGGGCTTCCCTGGAGCTGTCAGATGATGACACCGAAAGCAAGACCAGTGATGTCAACGAGACGCAGCCGCCCCCATCAGAGTAGTCACAGGACGCAGGAGGCGGCACAGCGGGACACGCAGGCGCACGGCACAGCCTGCCCGGGGCCTCCTGCAGGCTTGGGAATCGGCAAGCTGCGGGATTCCTCACAGGAAGATCAACTGTGTCTTAAGGCTCTCCAGCCTCTGCAGACTGTATCCTGCTTCCGATTAGGTACAATTGTTCCCTTTTTATATATATACATACCCGAGACACACATATTAAACAGACTGTCATCGTTGCATCTATTTTCCATATATTCATCAAGAGACCATTTTATAATACATGTTAAGAAGAGAACCCTTTTTAAACATGAACTCCAGACCCTGTTGCCAGTCCCTGGGTCGTGGGAGCAGCCCGTGGTCGTTGCTCAGTTGCTCTGCATGCTCCTGTCTTTCAGACGGGTAACTTAGTCCTGTGTCCCTGTGGCCCCGACTCCTCGGCCATACCCAGTCTCCTAGAACATTGTGGAATCTAAACTGCACTTGTATCTCTCATTTCCTTTGAATAATGATCACTATTTCAGTGAGCAAACTGTGAACGGGGCTTTGGAAAGATTAGGAAGGGTGGGGTGGATTGGGGGAAGCAGCAGCCATTTGAGATTACCGTGCCCATCTCCCGGGGTGGCTCCGCCCCTCAAGAGGGCGTCCCCGCTCATGTGAACTGTCCTTGGCCAGGGCTGGTCTGTGCATTAAGGGGGTAGTGGCCACTGTGCAGCTGAGGTCCCGCCCCGGTTGGCAGCCATCACGGCGACTTCCAGATGATCTCCTGAAGCGTCTGGCCTCGCCGGTGCCCTCTTCACTTCAAGAACAAGCCGCCATGGCCCCCGAGGGAGCTGGCCCCTCCCTTGCCAGCCAGCCCTCGTGCTCACCTTGCAAATTCAGCCGCTGCTTTGAGCCCAAAATGGGAATCTTGGTTTTGTGTCCGAGGCTTGTTCCAAGTTTGTCAGCGAGGTTTAGAGGACCTCAAGAACAGACGCCATCTGCCTGAATGTTGACATGCCAGTGGGTGTGAATCCCGTCTCATTTTTCCTTTCCCCTTCCCTTTGGACAGTGTTACTGCAAACACGTAGCATTCTGTTTTGGTTGATAGTTGAGCAAACTGACATTACAGAAAGTGCCTTAGACACTACAGTACTAAGACAATGTTAAATATATTATTTGCCTCTATAACAATTTAATGTATTAAGTTTTGACTGTGCTTCATATCATGTACCTCTCTAGTCAAAGTGGTATAAACATTCAGTGACAAAAAATCAGTGTTAATTATAAATCCTTGATCCTCTGCGATGTGCTTGAAAACACAAACCTTTTGGGTTAAAAGCTTTAACATCTATTAGGAAGAATTTGTCACGTGGGTTTGGAATCTTTGATTTCCCCCTGTATGAATTGTACTGGCTGTTGACCACCAGACACCTGACTGCAAATATCTTTTCTTGTATTCCCATATTTCTAGACAATGATTTTTGTAAGACAATAAATTTATTCATTATAGATATTTACGCCTGCTCGATTTACTTGGAGGAAAAAGCACCCGTTGAGAATAAACAGACCTCAATAAACAAGAATAATCATGTGAACGTGGAATCTGTTTTCTCACCTTCTGTTCTCGAGTTCCCATCTGTGACCTGACTGGGGGCAGGGCATTTACACAGACTTGAATGACGGCACCAGCCCACGGGGGTCTTCAGAAACTGTCAGATGGTGGACGACTGCTCCGGGCTGTCCTGGCTCACCAGGGGCTTCCTGGGGTGTGGATATTCTGGAGGGAAAGGACGCCTGACCCAGCTGCCAAGGAAGCAGCTTAGGAGGGTTTGGTCACTGACGAGCGAAGCTCATCACTGGATTGGGTCTTTTTAAGAGGTCCAAGGAGTTTGAGGCTGCATTGGCAACACAAGATGTGCGCTGAAAGTGCACGGCAGCCTGGCCAGTGTGGGGCTGGAGCTCAGTGCTGACCTGGCTCCACAATATTCTTGGGCTTGGCTGGTTCTGGTATCAGCCCAGACATACCCAGTAAAAGGTGGGTGTCTAGGCTTCTTGGCAGTTGTGAGGATGGGAGAAGTGGACAGATGCTCCCTTCTGTGTCAAGGCGGGAGAAGAAAGGTGGGTTGAAGTTCGGTGTTCAGCTATGTTCTCTCACCCCCGTGACCCCCGTGTCCAACCCACATCTCAGTCCAGGACTTGACAGACTGAGGGGCCTGTTTGTCCCCAAAAGAACTAGCTGGCTTGACCGATGATTACATCAGTTTCCCAGCTCCTCAGCCCGCCAGGAGAAACACAATCTCTAAGGACTGACTCCAAGTTCCTGGCTCCACAGACGCCATCTAGAAGGAACAAACCACCTTCTTCACTAAACAGATCACCACTTCATTGTGTTAAAACCTCTATGGGGCCAGGCCTGGTGGTGCTTGCCTGTAATCTCAGTACTTGGGAGGCTGAGACAGGAGGATAGCAGGTTGGAGGACAGCCTCAGCAATGTAGCAAAACTCCGCAACCTAGCAAAAGCCTGTTTCAAACTAGAAAATAAAATAGAGCCAGGGGTGTAGCTCAGAGGTAGAATGCCTCTGGTACCACAAAAAACTGGGGGGGGGGGGCAGTATTGGGGTGTAGCCCAGAAATAGAATGCCTCCGGGTTCAACCCTCAGTACCACCAAAGGGGAAAAGAAAAAGAAAAAAAAAACTGTTGGGAGACAGGTCATGGCAGGGGCACTGTGCCCTAAAGTCAAAGGTGCTGACTAGCTTCACCAGAAGTGGGGCTCACTGAGGACGGGTACAGGCAGGAGGTTTTCATAACCTCAGAGCTGCCGTGTAAACGAAATACTCTGACTCTGCCATGTCACAGGCACTGTTTACTAAACGCAGACAGTCCCAGGGATTTAAGTGTGTGTGTGTTTTACTGGGAAACCTGTGTGTTTCTACCTCCGAGCTACACCTCTAGCCTTTTTTTATTATTTTTTTTTTTTTATTTTGAAACAGGGTCTCACTAGGTTATTGAGGGCCTCAATATAAGTTGCCAGGGTTGGCTGAAAACCTGAGATCCTCCTGTTCAGCCTTCCAAGTGCTGGGATTGCAGGCGTGCATCACCAACCAGGCTTTGAGGGTACATTTCTAAAACCCTGACAACCAGAAAGATTTCAGACCCCAGCAGTTTCATCCTGTCACCATATCCTCATCCTAGGAAACCTCAGCTAAGACAAATTATGGGCCATAAATGCAAGTTACTCTCCTGGCCTGCCCTTCCTATATGGCTCTGGGTATGACTGACCCAGGGTCCCTTCCTCTGAAGCCAGTGCTGCCCAAGGACAGTCTATTTCAAGACTGACAAAGAAATGAGCCCTAGGGACCACCCCTTCCGGCCCTGCCCTCACCCCTCAAAAAACAAACAAGCAAAAAAAAAGAACAGGCCATAGGTTGGACTTGGAGAAGGGGGGGCCAGTGGCTTCTTTCTCTCCCCCTGGTTCTGAGCTGAGGCCCAGGGGAGACGTCACACGGGCTGCCCAGTCCTCTGGGAAGGAAGCAAATCTCTTTCCCCACCTTCCTGGGGCAACAAGTGCACCAAGAGCTTCCCTAACTCATGAGTGTTTGCTAAAATGCTGTCCTGGGCCGGCTGCCAGGAACCCTTTGAAGTCCATTCTTTTTTTAGTCACCTGTCATTTGAGAACCCAGCAAACATGTCAAGTGTCTTGTTCTTGTCAGAAATCTAACAAACTACGCAAAAGGATATATTTACAGCATGGTGACTGTTCTCAGAGACAATGTTAACTAATTATTGTGCCTATATACTGTGTGCAAGAAGTCCTACTGATACTAGACATTCATGTTTGATTCACAACAGTGATGGCTGTGTATTTTTTCAGAGTAGCCCAATTAACAGGCTCTATTCCATGAAGCCTTAAGATGTGAAGTGACATAATCAGATTTAAACATTCTGACTGAAATATCCAAGCAGGGTGCTGCCTCCTCCAAAGCACCACACAACACAGATTATAAAATGCCCCAATGTGTGCATGTACGCCTCTACCAGCATGTACCTAACAAAGATGTATGATTACAATGCACCAATAATTTTTTTTTTCAGTACTGGGGATTGAACTCGGGCATTCTATCTCCAAGCTATACCCCCAACCCTATTTTTTATTCTTTATTTTGAAACAGGGTCTCACTAAATTGCAGAGGGCCTCACTAAGTAGCTGAGGCTGGCCGTGAAACCAGATCCTCCAGTTTCAGCCTCCCAAATGCTGGGATTACAAGCATGCGCCACCACACCTGGCTGTCGGGGGCCTAGCCTGGCCAGCTGGACCTCGCCTCTAGATGGCGCCTGGTAAAGTGCCAGAAGCAGCTACAGGTGGATTACATCCCGAAGCTGTGCCACGCCAGAGCGCATGCACCAGCACACCCGACTCGTGGCCGGCCAGGTGAGAGCTGTACGAGACACCTCGTGGCTTAGGCCCGGTGCAGCTATAAGAGCC